>MCJB01000001.1:0-153052 GCA_002018475.1 Nicotiana obtusifolia
TATATATATATATATATATATATATATATATATATATATATATATATATATATATATTTGTAATGAAGTCCCCACTTCTGTAAACATACTTTGTTCGTATATATATATAAGTCTTCTTTTCTTTCCATTCCTTGCTGATTTATTTCGATTCCCTGTACTAGAACCGATGGTTCAACTTGGTGAATTTTCTGTTCTTCAGGCTTAGTTTAGACTTAGCCAATTTTAGGATATGCCTGAGTAGACTTTTCCTCTCTTTGATCGATTTGGTAGGGCCTTAGCCTCGAAAAGGTCTGGGGTTTGCCTCAATGGGTCTTACTCCACTTCGAGTTTCCTTAAATCGATACGGCCTTAGCCTTTTAAGAAATCAAGGTTTGCCTTAACAGGTCTTACTCCCCTTCGAGTTTTGTTAACTCGATACGGCCTTAGCCTTTTAAGGAATCATGGTTTGCCTTAGTAGGTCTTATTCCCCTTATGAGTTTCATCTACTCAGTATGGCCTTGGCCTTTTAAGAAATCGGGGTTTGCCTTAGTAGGTCTTACTCCCCTTTGATTAAATTTGATCTTCAGATGAAACTCTAAGCAATGTTAGTTTTTGATCGAACAACTAAAGTCGAAATGGCCCTTGGGCTCGGAGACAGAATATCGGTGCAAAAGAACTTTTATTAGCATTCAAGTGCTTGTACAATTTGCTTAGATGACAGATCAATCTATTTGGGTATGATTGTTTCGACCGTTTGACCCTTACATCGATTCCTAATGATCTATGAGAAGTTCCCCTGAATTGAAGTAGCTAAGCAGTCTTTTGATATTTAAGGTCGATCGAAGTTTAGCACTAAACATTGTTTTCTTCGATATCGACCGGTCTTCAAATCTAAGTTAGCACGTTTTCTGGTTGCCTCATTAAAAACCTTGCCGTAAAACCCAGTTTGGGACAAAACCGGTCGAAGGAAAAAAGAGTGCGACGCGTTCTTTCAGTCCTAATGTCCTGTGCTCTCTGGTTCGAGGTTACTGTACTAGATATCTGTGGGTGTTAGTAACATAAAACAAACAAACACGAAGAATGAAAGATCATACCTCAACAATAGTATCGTTTCAAGTGGTTTATGTTCTAATTGTTCGACAGCTGTTTGCCGTCCATTGTTCCAAGGTTGTACGATCCCTTTCCGGTGATCTTTATGATGGAGTAAGATCCTTCCCAGTTTGGCCCCAACTTCTCTTTGTTTGGGTCTCGAGTATTGGGTGTGATTTTTCTGAGCACTAGATCTCCGATGTTGAAATGTCGAAGATAGGTTCTCCTATTGTAGTACCTTTCAATCTTTTGCTTTTGGGCGGCCAATCGAACAAGGGCTGCTTCCCTTCTTTCATCCAATAGTTCCCAATTGGTATTCATAGCTTCGCGATTCGATTCCTCGGTTGCATAGCGGAACTTGATACTCGATTTGCCTACTTCGACCGGTATCAAAGCTTCAGCACCGTACACTAGGGAGAAAGGGGTGGCTCCGGTGCTGGTTTTCTCGGTTGTGAGATACGCCCATAGGACTTCAGGCAATATCTCTTTCCATTTCCCCTTCGTGTCAGTCAACCTCTTTTTGAGATTTCGAAGTATGGTTTTGTTGGTCGATTCAGCTTGTCCATTGCCGCTGGGGTGATAGGGCGTCGATAGGATCCTTTTGATCTTGTTATCTTCAAAGAACTTCGTCACTTTTCTGCAGATGAATTGCTTCCCATTATCGCACACGATCTCTGATGGCATTCCAAATTGACATACAATGTGATCCCAAATGAAATTGATCACTTCCTTTTCCCTAACCTTCTCGTATGCCTGCGCTTCAACCCATTTGGAGAAATTGTCAGTCATAAAAAGAGTGAATTGAGCCTTACCTGGCATGTAAGGGAGAGGGCCGACGATGTCTATTCCCCATTTCATGAATGGCCACGGTGATAACACCGAATGCAACGTCTCCCCGGGTTGATGGATCATCGATGCATGTCTTAGGCACTCGTTACACTTGCGAACGAACTCCTTTGCGTCCTTTCCATATCGATCCAATAATAGCTGGCTCGGATTATTTTCGGACCAGGGATTCGACGCCGGAATGATTCCCGCATGTGCCTTCGTGTATTTCCCTTAAAATATATTCAGTGTCACCCGGTCCTAGACATATTGCGAGGGGGCCACCGAATGTCCTTCTAAATAAGGTTCCGTCATCGGATAAACAGAACCGAGCTGCCTTTGTGCACAATGTTCTCGATTCATTTGGGTCCAAGGGGAGCTACCGGAGCTGAGATATTCTATATACTTATTCCTCCAATCCCAGGTCAGACTTGTTGAATTGATTTTGGTGTGGCCTTCCACTACTACCGACCTCAAGAGCTGTACGACCTTTTTGGATTTGATCTCGTCATCTTCGACCGATGATACCAAATTGGCGTGGGCTTCGGCCTCACTGTTTTGCTCTCGAGGTATGTGTTGCAAGGTCCATTCTTTAAACCTATACATTGTGACTTGTAGCTTGTCTAAATACCTCTGCATTCGTCTTTCCCTGACTTCGAAAGTTCTGTTAGCTTGATTCACCACAAGGAGGGAATCGCATTTGGCTTCGATTATCTCCGCTCCCAGGCTTTTGGCTAGTTCTAAACCTGCAATCATAGCTTCATACTCCGCTTCGTTGTTAGTTAATTTTACAGTCTTGATAGACTGTCGAATCGTATTCCCAGTCGGGGGCTTTAGCACGATACCAAGCCCCTATCCCTTCGCGTTCGAGGCGCAGTCTGTGAACAGGGTCCACACTCCCGAAGGAGTCCCTGATTCGGTCATTAGTTCTCTTTCGACCTCGGGTATTAGCGGCGGTGCAAAATCGGCGACGAAATCCGCCAATACTTGAGACTTAATCGCAGTTCGGGGCCGATACTCGATATTGTACCCACTTACTTCGGTAGCCCATTTGGCCAATCGGCCGGATAACTCAGGCTTATGCATTATGTCTCTCAACGGGTAGGTTGTTACGACGCATATGGGATGGCATTGGAAGTAGGGTTTCAGTTTCCTGGAGGCACTCAATAAAGCGAGTGCAAATTTTTCTAAATGAGGGTATCTAGTTTCGGCCTCGCCTAATGTTCTCCTAACGTAATAAATAGGAAACTGTTTACCTTGTTCTTCTCGAACCAGGACCCCACTTACCGCTATTTACGAGACGGCAAGGTAGAGGTATAGTCGCTCCCCTGGTTTCGGCGTATGCAGCAAAGGTGGGCTAGACAGGAACCTCTTAAGTTCTTCTAACACGCGTTGGCACTCCGGAGTCCACAAGAAGTTGTTCTTCTTTTTCAACAGGTTGAAAAATCAGTGACTCTTATCAGATGATTTTGAAATAAATTGGCCCAGAGCGGCTATCCGGCCTGTCAGCTTTTGAACGACCTTTACATTATCTATGATTGTAATATCTTCGATAGCCTTGATCTTCTCGGGGTTGATTTATATTCCTCGATTCGAGACCATGAAATCGAGGAATTTGCCTGAGCCCACACCAAATGCGCATTTCTCCAGGTTCAGCTTCATGTTGTACCATCTCAGCACGTCGAACGTTTCCTACAAATGGCTCAAATGGTCCTCTGCTCGCAGGGACTTAACTAACATATCATCAATATAAACCTCCATTATTTTTCCTAGTTGTTTTTTGAACATTTGGTTTACTAGGCATTAGTAAGTTGCCCTCGCATTCTTTAACCCGAATGGCATCACGTTATAACCGTATGTACCATACTTAGTGATGAAGGAAGTCTTTTCCTCGTCATCCGGGTCCATTCATATTTGGTTATAGCCAAGTAAGCATCGAGAAAGCTAAGAGTCTCATGGCCAGCGGTAGCATCGATCATGCGATCGATGTTGGGTAAAGGAAAACAATCTTTAGGGGACGCCTTGTTCAAATCCTTATAATCTATGCACATTCTTAATTTATTCCCCTTTTAGGGACTGCTATTACGTTTGCTAACCATTCTGGGTATTTACCTTCCCGAATGGACCCTATTTTTAAAAGCTTAGTTACCTCATCTTTGATGAACGCTTGTTTGATTTCAGATTGAGGCCTCCTTTTTTGCTTGACCGGCCGGAGTTTCTTATCGATGCATAGCTTGTGGGTTGTTATCTCCGGTGGTATACCTGTTATGTAGAGATGGGACCAAGCGAAGGAATATTCGTTAGCTATATGAAATTGTATAAGTTTTGTCCTGAGCTCGGAACTTAGGCCCGAGCCCAGGTATACCTTTCGATCCGGCGAGTCTTCTCCGAGTGAAACCTGCTCGAGTTCCTCGATTGTTGATTTGGTCGCATCAGACTCATCGGGACCTACGAATGACCTGGGGATTCCGTAGCTGTCATCTTCGAGATGCACCTGTTCACCTTTGTCTATCGAGGGTGATGTCTGTAATTGCTATTTAACCTTTTGCGAAGGAGCTGCTGGTACCGGTATTGTTTCTTCTACTGCGAACATCTCTTCGCAGTCGGTTGCTCCCCGTAGACTGATATAATCCCATCGGACGATGGGAATTTCAGCACTTGGTGTAGTCTCGAAAGCACTGCCCTCATGTCGTGGATCCATGGTCTCCCGAACAGGGCGTTGTACCTCATGTCTCCATCGATCACGTAGAACTTTGTCTCTCGAATGGTACCAGCAGTGTTTATCAGCAATGTTTTCTCCCTTGGTCATTTCGCACGCCATGTTGAATCCATTGAGTACCCGGACCATAGGGACGATTCGATCGTTCAGCCCGAGTTGTTCTATAACCGTGATCGGATTATGTTGGCCGAACTACCAGGATCGACCAGTACGGGCTTTACCTTCGTCCTGTGTACAAGCACCGATATCACTAACGCATCGTTGTGAGGTTGCATAATTCTTTCTGCATCTTCTTCGTTGAAATGTAAGATTCCCTCCATCGCATAATCCCGAGTGCGATTTTCCCGAGTGATGGATATTTTAGTGCGCTTTTGTACCGGACCCTGGGGTGCATCTACTCCACCGATGATCATATTAATTATGTGCTGTGGATCCTCCTGGTTCACTTGCTTTTTCCTGTTCCCATAATAATTTTTGGCTCGGTCACTCAAAAACTCTCGAAGATGCCCATTTTCGAGAAACCGTGCACCTCTTCTCTTAACTGTCGACAGTCTTCTGTCCTGTGCCCATGTGTACCATGATATTTGCATATCAAATTGGGGTCTCTTTAGGCAGGGTCCGATTGCAGCGGTCGAGGCCACTTAGTGTCCTTGATACGACCGATAGTCGACAAGAGAGTAGCCGCATCGATGTTGAAGTTATATTCCGATAGCCGCGGTGCTTCTTGATGATCGGTGGTTTTCTCGAAGTTGCTTCTCATCATGGGTCCTGGGTTGTTCCGACTACGATCGTTCCTTCTTTCGCGTCTCGGGGAGTCCTGCCTTGCTGGAGTGACTTTCCTGTCCCCAGGATATGGTCGATGCCGATCTATGCTCAATCTCGGTTCCCGATGAATATCCCTTCGAACCCTATCATGAGTTCTGATGGAGTAAATAGATCCCGAAGGGGATCCAAGCTGGTCATCCTCGACTCTGATCTTTGACTGGTATCAGTTGTGTATATCCGCCCATGTGACGGCCGGATATTCAATCATGTTCTGTTTAAGTTGCTACGAAGCCGTTGAACTTCGAGCGTTGAGCCCTTGGGTGAAGGCTTGTACGGCCCAATCGTCAGTGACCAGTGGCAGGTCAATTCGTTCCATCTGAAAACGAGATACAAATTCCCTGAGCATCTCATTATCCTTTTGCCTGACTTTGAACAAGTCCGATTTCCGCGTCTCCACTTCGATAGCGCCTGCATGTGCTTTTACGAAGGTATCTGCAAGCATAGCAAAAGAGTCGATGGAATTAGGGGACAAGTTGTGATACCAAGTCATGACCCACATTGACAAGGTTTCTCCGAACATTTTCAAGAGAACGGACTCGATCTCGTCGTCCTCTAAGTCGTTTCCTTTATGGCGCACATGTATGCTGTCACGTGCTCGTTTGGATCGGTTGTCCCGTTGTATTTGGGAATTTCTGGCATGCAAAATTTCTTCGATATGGATTTTGGAGCGGCGCTTGACGGGAAGGGTTTCTGCACAAACTTTTTGGAATCGAAGCCTTTCAATATCGGGGGTGCTCCTGGAATTTGATCCACCCTCGAATTATATATCTCCAACTTTTTGTCGTTGGCCTCGATCTTTTTTTCACCAGACTCGACTCGTCTGGTTAGTTCCTAGAGCATCTTCATGATCCCGGAGTTCGCCCTCGATCCGCCTTCGTTCGGTTCTTCTGCGATTGGTTCATTTTCAGGAATGGTTCCCCGAGAAGGGCCGACCTCAACCTTATTCGATATTTGGCTTCGATTTTGCAGTTGAGCAATGGCCGCTTGCTGGGCTTGCAACATGTTGAAGATCATTCTGAGGTTAATCCGTCCCCTTCGTCATTTCGGGGTCCCTGAGTTGTTGATCGGTGTTCTCTACGAACACTGTTTGATGGGTCAGTAGCTCGATCTACATCAACAGCCATTTGTGAATTAGTGTCGACCGGAACTTCATCACCGGGCGCTACGCTGTTGTTTTCGCCCTGATGGTCAAATTCGTTATCGAGGTACAGAGGCAGAGATTGTGAATGTGACATGGTTGTATTGTAACCTGAGAAAAAAAATACTCCACAGAACAAGTGTAAAATAATTTGTGTGACAGAAAGTTGTATCAAACGTTCACTATTATCCTTAGCCCCACGGTGGGCGCCCAAACTATTTACCCTTGGCTTCGGATAACAATTAAATTTGTACGTGGTTTTAAGGATACTTGATTTAGTTTGATACAAATAAAGGATAAATAAAAATAAAGACTAAATTCAGTAAGTAAATTGAGAGAGAATGCAAACCACAAGTTTAGAATAGCTTGACCTTGATAGAATTCTCTAAGATAGACAAATATGAAGCAAATGGATAAAGAAAATAATTAGAGCAGATTGTGTTTGTATATTGATCGTTGTTTTTCTGATGCCCCATTTTACAATCACGCTGCCCCTTTATATAGGGAAGGGAATGATTCTTATACAAGGTAAAAATCTATCTACAAGGTAAAATATCCCTTGAATTACTGATTTCAACGTCTTTGCTGATTTCCGCCGTGATCCCTGCCGAGATATTTACGTATTATGGGATTTCTAGTCCTTCCGTTACGCAAATCTGATAATTTTATCCTAGGACATTTTACCCTAATCGACCTCAACGATGTCGCCTCGGATATCATGGCTTCGAGTTCCGTCTCGATGACGTCCGGTCTCGACCTTCGTTCCTTGATGTCTCGACCCCGGCCTATCGAGCAGTAATTCTAATCAACACCAGCCGTATAAATTCGAACCCGATATTCCCTATGCAAGCGATTCGAGTTCGACCCCATACAACAAGATCACAATATATTATTAAAGTCTAGTGAGAGAGTGTCTGACTTCTCTATAGAAACTCCTTCCAATAATCCAAACACATAATCCTCAAACCACGGTCACTTCCCCAATGTCTCAAAAGAACCCCATGGAAGCGATCCCCCCAAAACCTCCAGACATCTCCAATGATGCTACTAATCCAGTAATGGCTAACTCTAAGCTTTCTTTTAAAGATAAGCTATTAACTAGTGAGCAAACGTTTAACATTCCCACGCAGACCACACAGGCTCTCTACCAACCAATGGAAGTCTTGGAGAGTAGCACGGTTGGTTTTCTCATCTGATCCTAAAGCATTCAACAACGTGAGTGTTGTAGCTCTCTTGTTCTTGGCAGCTGATAGGGAGACAGCTTTCTTCGAGGTGAAGGATGAGAATGCAGGATTTAATCTAACCACGAAACGCTTCGGTAGGAAATGGAACTACAAGGGCCTACCAGATTCAACTCTCCATGGAGATACTCGGTAATCATCAAACTTCAAGGCAAACGAATACTACACAATTATTTACGAAGGAAAATCCAAGAATTATGGAAACCTACAGAGAACTTTCCACTAATTGATCTTGGAGCAGACTATTTTATAGTCAAATTCACTAAGGAGGAAAATATGGTAAAAGATTTGCAAAACGGTCCTTGGTTTATTTTTGCACACTTTGTATCAGTACAAAGATGGGAGCCAAATTTCATGGCCTCGGAAGCAAAGCAAATGCACTCAGCTGTCTGGATACGCCTTCCACAACTCCCAACAGAATTCTACTATGGAATTATCCTCCAAAATATAGGAAATATAGTGGGAAGATTGCTAAAGATCAACGCATGCATATCTGCTACTTTAAGGGGACGCTAGCTATGCTAGACTATGCGTAGAACTTCCTCTTATCAACCTGTTGTACCAGATATATATACTAATTGGATTCCACAAACAACAAATTCAATACGAAGGAGAATTTTCTTTGCAAATCTTGTGGCAGGTTGGGTCACTCAATTTGTCAATGTTCTTATATTAATTTAGTCCCAAAAAATAATTCTACCAAGAGGAACCAAGATCACAATGTTCAGAAGCTCAGGAAGGACAATGGCAGACAGTATCTTTCTCCAAGCGAAGGAGCCACAAGTCAAATTCCAAAGTAAAGGAAGCACTATGAAGATCAGAAGCAAAAACATGTATTAGTGTCAAAATCATTGATGCCATGACAGCTAAGTATCTAAACACACAGGTACTAAAATACAAAAGCCGTGATTCCTTTTACTTTTTGTGACAAGCACAAAAAGAATGTGCATCCAATATTTGATGCTACGTGTTTACCTTCAAAATCGGATAACAGTTGAATTTATATGCGGTTTTAAGAATATGTGATTTAATTTGATACAAAAATGAGAAATCAAATTAAAATTAAAATTAATGATAAAAAATGAATGCAAACCACACAAGTTCGACAACGTTGGACTTGTAGGATGATCGCCCTTGGGCCAAGAAATATTGCAATTGGAGTCGAAAATAGAATAATGAGACAATAATAACTAACGAGATCAGTCTATTGCTATTTTTCGTGATCAGATCCAAAGTGTCCTTACAAATAATTAGACCCCCTTTATATAGTAGGGCAATCCTACTTTAGGTACAACTCTATATAAGGTAAAAATATCGTGATTTGCTAATTAAGCGATTCCATTGATTCGTGCCGAGATTCACGCCGCGATGCTCGACCCATTACGGGTATTCTGGCTTTTTGTTATTTAGGTTCAACGATCTTCCCTCGAGCACGTTCGGGGTCAGGATCGATTTTGAATTACGGGCTCAGTGTTCTCGAGGATGGACATTCTGACCTTGTGTTATGCTTCGATGAAACTCGGGGTCGATCTTCAACCCCTCGCATTTTGAGCCCAATCTATCGTGCAATAGTTGAGCCCGATTTTGACCGTATACAGATTGTCCCCTCATTTTTCGAAGAGTAATGATGAGAGTGATATGAGCCTCAGATTCTCACTATACGAGCTTCCGATTCTTACTCTGATAAGTGACGATAGACTCATGATGTAAGTGATACGAATTTGATTCAGTGACTGACGGTCAAAATCCGCAGGTCCAGCAAAAACTCGATCAGATCGATTAGCTTTGAACTGAGATGGAGTGGTTCAAGCTGAGGCCGATGAATGGAGAGGCAAGATGGATCGTCTAGCCTCGAAAAAAGAGGCAGCTCGGACACAACTAACCTCAGCGGAGACCCAGCTAAAAGTGGCAAAGAAAAAAGTCGGGATTTGGACTAAAAGAGCCAAGGAGCTTAAAATGGCCAAGTCAGAGGCCGCCGTGATCAAAGCCAAAGTTGATGAAATGGTGGCTTAGTACAAGGCTGATGTCGAAGCGGCTCAAGACCAACCAAAAAGTATGGTCGAGCACATGAAGTGGCACTCCCGTAGGCAGGCCCTCGAGGAAGTCCATGCTCGAGGTTTTAACTTATCTACAGAGATTGAGGATGCCAAGGTGTCTTAAGCCGAGGCTAAAAATTGGCCTATCCTGAAGAGGATGATTCTGAGGGTTCAGTCGGGTTCGAAAAATGAGAGGACCCCGAAAATCCTGATGACGAGGGGGGATCCAGTCTAGCTCAAGTCACTTTTGTTCGATTTTATCCCTTTCTGTGCTTAATACTGTGTATCAAGGCTGCTCGGCCTTTGCAAAAATTTGGTATCGGGGTTATTCAGTCCTTATAGAAGATTTTTGATATAAGGCTCGCCTTTCACAGCTTTCAAAATTTTTTCTTTGCTTTTTTTTTTGTATTCGCAAAGATCGATATGCCTTAGCATGAAATAATTAGGTCGTGTTCGAAGGCTCGAACGAACCTTACCTTTAACGTTATTTCATTTCGAGGCATCTTGGGGATTCGATGTTACCGAAAACTTTCTTCCCCAAAGTAGTTTAGGTTTATAATTTGCCGAGCGTAGCCATTAGAACCGGTTAAGAAATTTCAATGCCTTGTTATTTCTGTTATGGGCTTCAGACGTCTTCGAGCCGTGTTTATGTGGCCATATCCTTTATAGTTAAAGCAATTCCAAATAAGCTTTGTGCCCACGGGTTTCGTTAACACGGAATGGCCTTAGCTCTTTAATTCGGGCGTTGCCAAATAAACTTCGTGCCCTCGAGTGCTGTTAACTCAGAACGAGCTTTAGCCATTAAATTTGGGCGTTGCCAAATAAGCTTCATGCCTTCGAGCGCTGTTAACTCGGAACGAACTTAGCCTTTTAATTCGGGCGTTGCCAATAAGATTCATGCCCTCGAGTGTTGTTAACTCGGAACGGCCTTAGCCTTTTAATTCGGGCGTTGCCAAATAAGCTTCATGCCCTCGAGTGCTGTTAACTCGAAACGACCTTAGCCTTTTAATTCAGTCGTTCCCAATAAGCTTCATGCCCTCGAGTGCTGTTAACTCGGAACAACCTTAGCCTTTTAATTCGGACGCTGCCAAATAAGTTCCGTGCCCTCGAGTGTTGTTAACTCGGAACGGTCTTAGCCCTTTAATTGGGGCGTTGCCAAATAAGCTTCGTGCCCTCGAGTGTTGTTAACTCGGAACGGCCTTAACCTTTAAAGTTCGGGGGTTGCCTAATAGGTCTTATGTCCCCGAGATATAATAACTTGGACCGTCTGAGTTTGTTTTTCGGACGGCAGTCCCCGAGTGAGAGAGTGATTATTCAAACTCAGGTTAAGGTGGCCCTTGGGCTCGTTTCCTTTAGGGGATCGGAAGTAAGGAATTCCTTGAGAAATGAAAAGGAAAAGTTTTAAAAGACAAGACGTTTGCAAAGAAGAGATTTCACTTATTCTGCCATGTATGTGTACAAGTTTTGTGTCAGGGTTCGATCAGTCTATTTGAGCACGGTTCATTTGACCGTTTGGCCCTTACATTGAATCTTTTTGATCTTCAACCCTTCAATCCTAAATTCTCTTTCCACGCTAAAGTGGCCCTGCAGTATTCGGGTCGATCGAAGATAGGCCTCGAATATTATTGTCACCGATTCGTTACCGGCCTTCAAATATAGGTTAGCACGATTTAATTGTTGCCTCGTTAAAAATCTTGCTGCAAAACCCATTAGGGACAAAATCGGTCCAAGGGAAAAAGAGTGCGACGCGTGCTTTCAGACCTAACATCCCGTATGGCCCCTTGTTTGATACCTGCAAGCGTTAGTTCGTAATGCAAATAAAAGAAAAAATAAAGAACAGGGTCTTACCTTAGCAGTAATACCACTTAAAGTGAGATATATTCCAGTTGTTCGATAGTTGTTTACCATCCATCATTCTGAGCTTGTAGGATCCTTTTCCTATGATTATAATGATACAATAAGGTCCTTCCCAATTTGGTCCCATCTTTCCCTCGTTCGGGCTCTGTGTGTTCGACGTGACCTTTCTTAGTACTAAGTCCCCGATGTTGAAGTATCGAAGGTTGGCCCTTCTATTGTAATACCTCTCGATCCTTTGCTTTTGAGTAGCTAACCGAACAAGGGCGGCTTCGCGTCTCTTATCCAACAACTCTAAGTTCGTATTCATGGCTTCGTGGTTCGATTCCTTTGTTGCATACCGGAATCTGGTACTTGGCTCCCCGACCTCGATCGGTATCAAAACTTCGGCGCCATAAACCAGAGAGAAGGGGGTGGCCCCGATGCTAGATTTCACGATCGTACGGTATGCCCATAGGACTTCGGGTAATATTTCCCTCCATCTCTCTTTGGCATCGGTAATCTCTTTTTGAGGTTTTGGAGTATGGTGTTGTTGGTAGATTCGTCATGTCCAATCCCACTAGGGTGGTAGAGTGTCGATAGGATCCTTTTGATCTTGTGATCTTCGAGAAATTTGGTTACTTTGCTACCGATGAATTGCTTCCCATTGTCGCATAGGATCTCGGCTGGCATTCCAAAGCGGCATATGATGTGATCCCAAATGAAATCGATGACTTCTTTTTCCCTAACCTTCTCATATGCCTGAGCTTCCACCCATTTAGAAAAATAGTCAGTCATAAATAGTATAAATTGAGCTTTACTTGGTGCCCACGAAAGAGGGCCAACGATGTCCATCCCCCACTTCATGAATGACCATGGTGATAAAACTGAGTGGAGCATCTCCCGGGTCGATGGATCATCGGGGCGTGCCTTTGGAATTGTCACATTTTCGAATGAATTCCTTTGCGTCTTTTTCCATATCGACCCAGTAAGAATCGACTCTGATTATTTTTTGAATCAATGACTCGGCGCCTGAATGATTTCCGCAGGTACCCCGTGGATTTCCCTCAAAATGTACTCAGTATCACCCGGTCCCAGACGTATTGCAAGTGGGCCACCAAATGTTCTTCTGAACAAGATTCCTTCTTCGGACAAGCTAAATCAGGCTGCCTTTGTACGCAGGGCCCTCGACTCTTTTGGATCCGAGGGCAACTTACTAGAGCTGAGATATTCTACGTATTTGTTTCTCCAATCCCAAGTTAGGCTCGTTGAGTTGATCTAAGTGTGGCCTTCCTCCACTACTTTCCTCATAAGTTGTATGACTTTTTCCAAGTCGAATTCGTCGTCTTCGATCAATGACTCCAAGCTGGCAAGGGCGTCGGCCTCCCTGTTTTGATCCCGAGGTATATGTTGTAAGGTCCATTCTTTGAACCGATGTAATGTCACTTGCAGTTTGTCTAAGTAACTTTGCATCCGTTCTTCTCTGACCTCGAACGTTCCATTGACTTGATTTACCACAAGAAGGGAGTCGCACTTGGCTTCAATCACTTCTACTCCCAAGCTCTTGGCTAGTTCTAGGCCTACAATCATGGCTTCATATCCGACCTCGTTGTTAGTCAATTTCACAGTCTTAATAGATTATCTAATTATATTACCTGCTGGTGGCTTCAAAAGTTTGGACCCCCTTGCGTTCTAGGCATCGTCTGTGAAGAGGGTCCATATTCCCGAGGAGGTTCCTAAGTCAACTAACAACTCTCTTTCTACCTCGGGTATTAGGGTCGGTGTGAAATCAACCACGAAATCTGCCAACACCCGAGATTTAATGGCGGTTCAAGGTCGATACTCAATGTCGTACCCACTTATTTCTATGGCCCATTTGACCAATCGGCCCAAGAGCTTGGGCTTATGCATAACATTCCTCAATGGGTAAGTCGTTACGACACATATGGGATGACATTGGAAGTACGGTTTCAGTTTCCTAAAGGCACTTAACAAAGCGAGCACCAGTTTTTTTAGGTGAGGGTACCTAGTTTCGTCTTTGCCTAAGGTTCTGCTGACATAGTAAATTGGAAATTGCGTATCTTGTTCTTCCCGAACTAGGACTCCACTTATCGCTATCTCCGAGACCGCCAAGTAACGGTACAGTTGTTCATCCTCCTTCGGTGTATGAAGTAATGGCGGGCTCGATAAATATCTTTTGAGTTCTTCCAAAGCTTGCTAGCATTCCGGGGTCCATGAAAAGTTATTCTTCCTTTTCAATAGTGCGAAGAACCGGTAGCTTTTGTTGGACGACCTCGAAATAAATCTCTAGAGGGGCTATACGCCCAGTCAACTTTTGCACGGTTTTCACATTGTCTACGACCATGATATCTTCGATAGCTTTGATGTTTTCAGGGTTGATCTCGATTTTCTGATTTGACACCATGAATCCAAGGAATTTACCCGACCCCACTCCAAACGCGCATTTTTCTGGGTTCAGCTTTATGTTGTACTGCTTCAGTATACTAAACGTTTCCTGCAAATGTCTTAAATGGTCCTTTGCTCGCAGGGACTTAACTAACTTGTCGTCAATATAAACCTCCATTGACTTCCCTAATTGTTTCTCGAACATTCAGTTTACTAGGCGTTGGTATGTGGCACCAGCATTTTTTAACCCAAATGATATTACATTATAACGTATGTGCCATATTTAGTGATGAAGAAAGTTTTTTCCTGATCACCTCGGTCCATCCCTATTTGGTTGTATCTGGAATATGCGTCAAGAAAACTAAGGGTCTCGTGGTCGGCAGTAGCATCGATCATGCAGTCGATGTTGGGCAAGGGAAAAGAGTCTTTAGGACATGCTTTATTCAAATCTCTATAATCTACACACATTCTTAATTTATTCCCTTTCTTAGGGGCTACCACTACGTTAGCCAACCAATCCGAGTATTTGACCTCCCGAATAGACCCTATCTTTAAAATTTTAGTTACCTCATCCTTGATGAAAGCATGTTTGATTTCAGACTAGGGCCTCCTTTTTTGTTTAACCGGATGGAACTTTGGATCCAGGCTCAGCTTGTTAGTGGTTATCTCTGATGGGATACCTGTCATATCGAGGTGGGACCAAGCGAAACAGTCTTCATTAGTTGTAAGAAATTGAATAAGTTTTTTCCTAAGCTCGGGGCTCAGCCCCGTGCCCAGGTATACCTTTTGATCAGGCAAGTCCTCTCGTAGCATGACTTGTTCCAGTTCCTCGACCGTCGATTTAGTGGCATTGAAATTATCAGGGGTGATAAAAGATCTGGGAATCCCATAATCATCATCTTCGACATACGCTTGTTCGTTCATATCTTCCGAAGACGATATTTGTGATTGTTGTTTCATCTGTCTTCGATCACTTGGTTTGGAACCGTTGGTGCTGGCGTC
This sequence comes from Nicotiana obtusifolia, assembly GCA_002018475.1. NCBI lineage: Eukaryota > Viridiplantae > Streptophyta > Magnoliopsida > Solanales > Solanaceae > Nicotiana > Nicotiana obtusifolia. Next base: position 15,094 of record MCJB01000001.1, read on the forward strand.
ACCTCTTCGACCACGGAAATTTCTTTTGCAGCCGGTTGCTCCCCGTAGACCGTTTAACTCAATCGGGCGTCATAAATTTCAATGCCTGGTGCAGCGTCGAAGGCACCACCCTCATGTACTCGATCCATGGTTTCCCAAACAATGCATTGTACCTCATGTCCCCTTTGATCACACAGAACTTTGTTTCTTGAATGATTCCAGCGCTATTTATCGGTAATATTATCTCACCCTTGGTGGTCTCACATGCCATGTTGAATTCGTTAAGAACTCGGACTGTAGGAACGATCTGGTCTAGCAGGCCGAGTTGCTCCACGACCCTTGATTGAATCATGTTGGCCGAGCTACCTAGATCAATTAATACACGTTTAACTCTAATTATATGTACGAGTACAGATATTACCAGTGCATCATTATGGGGCTATACAATCCCTTCCGCGTCCTCGTCGTTGAAAGATAAAGTTCCCTTCGGCGTGTAATCCCGAGTCCGTTTCTCCCTAGTAATGGATATTTTGGTGCGTTTCAACATCGTCCCCTGAAGGGTATTGACTCCACCGATGATCATGTTGATGATGTGTTGTGGTTCTTCTTGCCCTGTCCGTTTGTCAGAATTCTTGTTCCCGAAATGATTTTTGGCTCGGTAGCTCAGGAATTCTCGAAGATGTCCGTTATTGAGTAGCCGGGCTACTTCCTCTCTCAGTTGCCGACAATCTTCCATTCTGCAATCGTTAGTGCCATGATATTTGCACATTTGGTTAGGATCCCTTTGGGTACAATCGGATTATAGTGTTCGAGGCCGTTTAGTTTCTTTGATGCGACTGATAGCCGATGCAATAGTGGCAGCATCAACATTAATGTTGTACTCTGATAGCCGCGGTGCTTCTTTATTCCCGATGGGCCTTTTGAAGCTACTTTTGGTCATGAGTCCCTGTCTGCTTTGTCCTCGGTCATTTCTCCTTTCATTTCTTAGGGAGTTCCGCCCGGATACTCCGATTTTTCTATCCCTGTGATATGGCTGATGTCGATCTTTGTTCACGATCAATATCCTTCCTGACCCTGTCAAGATCTCTAATGAGATAAATGGATCCTGAAGGGGCCCCGAGTTGATCGTCTTCGACTCTGATTTTCGACTGGTACCGGTTATGTATGTCAGCGCATGTAACATCCAGGTATTCTATCAATTTCTGCTTTAGTTGTTGCAAAGCCATTGAGCTTCAAATATTGAGTCCCTGAGTGAAAGCTTGAACAACCTAATTGTTAGTGACTGGCGGCAGATCCATCTGTTCCACTTGAAACCAGGACACGAACTCCCTAATCATCTCGTTATCCTTTTGTTTGACTTTAAAAAGGTCCGATTTCCTCATTTCGACCTTGATGGCACCCTCGTGCGCCTTCACAAAAGAATCTGCATAGCAAATGAGTCAATAGCATTAGCAGGTAAGTTGTGATACCATATCATGGCTCCCTTTGACAGGGTCTCCCAAATTTCTTCAATAGAACGTATTCGATCTCATCATCCTCCAAGTCGTTCCCTTTGGTAGCACATGTATACGAGGTTACATGCTCGTTCAGGTCGGTCGTTCCGTTATACTTGGGTATTTCGGGTACACAAAATTTCTTGGGGATCGGCTTTGGAGCCGCGATCGGTGAAAAAAGATTTTGCACGGACTTCCGGGAATCTAGGCCTTTTAACACCGGGGGTGCCCCTGGGATTTGGTCTACCTTGGAGTTGTAGGTTTCCACCTTTTTGTCATTTGCCTTGATCTTTTTCTCTCCTGATTCTATCCGTTTTGTCAGCTCCTCGAGCATCTTCATAGTTTCGGGTTTGTCCCTGATTCATATTCATTTGACCTTCCTACGATTGATTCATCCCAGCGGGTAATTTCCCAGGAAGGGCCGGGCTCAACCCTGTTCGGGATTTGGCTTCGATTTTGTAACTGAGCTATCGCTGTCTGTTGAGCCTGTAATATTTCGAAGATCATCCGAAGGCTGATCCCCTCCCCTTCAACGTTTGGGGGTTTCGAGTTACTGACCGTATTTCTCTATGAACGCTATTTGAGGGGTCGGTAGGCGAATCCGCATCAACTGCCACGTGTGAATCTTCAATCGGGTCAATAATCGGGATCTCGTTACCAGGCCCTATGTTGTTATTTTCCTCTTGGTGATCAGACTCGTTGTCAACGTGCAGAGGTGCCGATTGAGAGTTTGACTTTCTGTATTATAGCCTGGAATCAAAGACACTTTAAAGAGCAAGTGTGAAGCAGTGTGTGTGTTATGGAGATTTGTATCAGATAACCACTATTATCCTTAGCCCCACAGTGTGTGCCGAACTATTTACCCTCAAAATCGGATAACAATTAAATTTATTCGCGATTTTAAGGATACATTATCTAATTTGACACAAAAATGAGAAATCAAATTGAAATTAAAATTAATGATAAAAGATGAATGCAAACCACACAAGTTCGACAACGTTAGCCTTGTAGGATGATCTCCCTTAGGTCATGAAACGTTGCAATCGGAGTCGGAAATAGAATAATGAGACAATTATAACTAAAGAGATCAGTCTATTGCTATTTTTCGTAATCAGATCCAAAGTGTCCTTAAAAATAATTAGAACCCCCTTTATATAGTAGGGGAATCCTACTTTAGGTACAACTCTATATAAGGTAAAAATCTCCTAATTTGCTAATTAAGCAGTTCGATTGATTCGTGAAGAGATTCAGGCCGCGATGCTCGACCCATTACAGGTATTCTGGCTTTCAGTTATTTAGGTTCGACGATCTTCCCTCGAGCATGTTCGGGGTCAGGATCAGTTCTGTATCACGGGCTTAGTGTTCTCGAGGACGGACATTCTGACCTCGTGTTCTGCTTCGATGAAACTCGGGGTCGATATTCAACTCTTCGCATTCTGAGCCCAATTTATCGTGCAATAGTCGAGCCCGATTTCAATCGAACATCTCCTTCTGCACGAGTGGCTATCGCGCCTAACCTTTGAAATTGAGTTGCTTCTTTCTCTTGTTCCTTATCTGTCTGATAATGAGCAAGGAATATCCGTCTTTCTGTAAAACAGGATGGATTGAACTCATAATTCATTAGATGTTTTATTATTATTATTATTATAAATAGGCCAGCTTGACAAGCAACCCTTCCTCTTGATCTGAGGTGCGAATCCATTCGATTTCTAAAAAGGATTACTAATCCTTAACTTTTCGAGGAATCCTTCATCAATGGGCCTCCTAAAACGATCTATTAAATTCATCGAGTTGTTCCAAAGGATCAAAACGGCCAGTTATTAATGGAATTCCATACACTAGGAGATTCTGATCTCAAAAAAATTCTGATTTTAGAAAACCATTTTCTGTCCTTAGATAATCAACCCTGGTTTTGGATAGCTCTACCATTAATAAAAAATCTAAAACAATTATGAAAAATGCATGGAAAACTCTCTATCTTTGAAAAACACGTCTGATCATAATGTGTCTATTAGCAACAAAGCCAACATATCTATTAGCAATAAATCCAACTGTGAAAATATTATTGATAATAATTTGGAGGCTTTAGTTAAGACAAAACCTACCCACTCTCCCACGGTTTTGTGTAAAACTAGTGGTTATTACATGGCTAATGTAGAAGCTTCCAATGATGACTCTCCTAGTATTGAGTATTTAAAAAATAATGATCATGCTAATGATACTAACACGGAAAAAACTAATATTACTGCTACTAGTACTTATCCTCAAAATATCAATAATAATCAGAGTACTAGTTGCTTCACTAGCAACAATAATACCTCTGCACACTTGGCAGATTCAGCTCCCCAGCTGCCCATGGAAGAACCTCTTGTAGGCTTACTTTAATCGAATATGCAATCACAACAAATTATAATGCAAATAGACTCTATATGTACCGATCGCCCTATCCCGGAAACACTAGTGCACTCTAATCCCTCCAGAGACAATATAAAATCTCAAGACAACGTCAAGAACTACAAGTGAGAAGTCTGAGACTAAACAGAATCCTTCTCTACTCCTTGAGAAACCTGAACATTTGAACAACCATGACAAATCATTTACTCCACAACCTTCCAATGAACACACCCATTGTCCTCACAACTCCCTCACCTCCTTCACATCATCACCCTTAGGACCAAATACCACCTCCCAATCAGTAAGAACTAGAAATACGGAGGAGGGGAGGAGTACTAGAGGAGCTAATCAACTAGTTAAGGGAATCACACACAGAATACAGAAACTGTCCATTGAGCATGTTCAAACGCTTCATGGACATAAGGCACCTATGATATCGAATCGTAGGGAGATATGTTGTAGTCCTAACCCCCAATCTGATGGGTAACTACTCTTCTCTTTTGGAGGAGTACAGTATGACCAACAACAACTTTGTGATATGGAATGTATGAGGGGCAAAGAATGCATAGTTTAGGAGACACTTGAGGGCTATGATAGAAGTTCATAACCCTTGTTTGGTTGTGCTATTGGAAACTAGGTGTGAAAACTTTCTGTTGACGGACTTTAATTTCATGGAGATGATTGAGGTGCCTGCTATTGGTAGATCTGGGGAAATAGCAATTATTTGGAAGCACACACTTCTTCATCTAGAGAAAGTAGCCATGACTAACCAAGAAATTCATGCTATGATGAAGGTACTTCCTAACTCTAAATCCTAGCTTCTTAGTGTAGTCTATGCGAGCACAAAACATAGTAACAGAATGATCCTTTGGGTATTCTGGAAAGACTTGACAGATGCCTAGTCAATGAGGAATGGTCCTTTATTCATCCGAATGCTTCTGTCTCCCATCTATCTAAAACATATTCCGATCATAGCCCTCTCCTAATTCATTTATGTAGGAAGCCATATATTGGATTAGAAAAACCTTTTAGGTTTGAAACCATGTGGTGTTCACAACCTGACATTTCCAACATCATTAGGGATTGCTGGAATAATAGAAATCTCATGGACGCTTTTCCTGTTTTTGAACACACTGCAAAGATTTGGAACAGAGAGGTCTTCGGTAATATTTTTATCCAGAAAAAAAAATTATCCTTGCCCATCTTAATGGTATCCACTCCTCTAGCCATTATGCCACTAGTAATTTTCTTAAGAACCTCGACCTTTCGCTGCTTGAGGATTTTAATGGAATTCTTAAGTCGGAGGACGACTTCTGGAAGCTTAGATCTAGAATTAACTGGATCAATGAGGTTATGCTAACACTAGATTTTTCTATTTAAGAACAATCAATAGGAGAGAATCAATCATATAAACTTCTTCAAGGATGATTGTGGAAATTGGATTGATGATCCTAGGCAGTTTAGTGATTATTACTTTTAATTAATTCTAAAATCTTTTCGCTACTAATCATACAGATTCTGATAGGACGTTTTTCTGCAATAAGAGTAACAATTTTAACAACGTCAATTTGTCTATCCCGGGAATCGCTCTTACTGATCGAGAAATTATTAAAGCTGTATTTTTCTTTTTAGCCCCACAAAGCTCCAGGGCCAGATGGTTTGCATCATCTATTTTACCCAAGATATTGAAATGTAATTGGTAATTCTATGAAAATTTTTTGTCATGATGTATTTGCCTACTATACCATTCCTAATGAATCTTTGTCTCATATCAAAAAAATCAACAATGCAAACAACTCAAAAACTTCAGGCCTGTTGGTCTCTATAACACAATATATAATATCACTACCAAAATTATTGCTATTATCGATCAGGAAGTGATTAATCAGTCTAAAAATAAAAAAGGTGGTAACCACAGTGTGATTTTGAAGATCGACTTCGAAAAAACTTTCGACAGAATTGAATGGTCCTTCATATACAGGACCTTAAATTATTTCAAATTTCCTTCTAATATTATTAGGCTTAATATTATTAGGCATATTATGTCATGTATTACCATTAGTCAAATCTCTCTTTTGGTTAATGGTAATAGGACTCATTTCTTTAGTCCCTCAAGAGGCACAAAAGAAGGGATCCTATTTCTCCTTACATTTTCATTCTTTGTATGGAAATGCTTTCAAGGAACATAGATCACCAAGTAGATCTCCTAAATTGGTGCCCTATAAAAGTAGGCACGAATGGTCCTACCTTATCTCTTTTTTTTTTTTGCGGATGATCTTACTCTCATGTCTAAGGCCAATACCAAAAATAGCTCTACTATTCTTGAATCCCTTACTTCTTTCTGTAATTTATCGGGACAAAAGATCAATAAAAAAAAAATCAAAAATTATTTTCTCACGTAACTGTCCAGCAAATCTTCGAAAAAACATTGTTAATATTACTACAATAAGGGTGTGCATGTTGGGCTATAGGTGATGGAAGGACCATAAACTTCTGGACCTTTAAATGGATCCCTGATTACCCTCCTCTTAAAAATGTTGTTTATGGACCTTTGAGCCAAGGGGAAGAGAAGACTCATGTAAATGAGCTTTGGTTAGAGGGATCTTGGAATTTCCGAAACCTCTCTATAGATATTCCAACGAACGTGGTAAATTCTATCAAAAGAATTCAACCTCCATTATACCCTACTATCCCCGATCGCCCATATTGGTCTAGTAATAGTAATGGTCTTTTCTTTACCAAGTCTGCATACAACTTGATTGATAAACAATTCCTTAGAGATAAAGATTACATGTGGATAAAGATTAAATACTTCCTTCGGCAATGCACTCATGATAGACTGCCTACAAGAAGTTACCTCAATCACATTGGTAAAAACATGGACCCCATATGTGCCATCTGTAAATCTGAGAGAGAGACTACTAAGCATATCTTTCTAAATTGCAAAATTGTTGTTTCCATTTGGACAAATGCAGGTATATCAAGTATGCTTGACATTGATGATGATAGCTCTCATTGGCTATATCAATTAAAATTACATCAACCAAATCTTACTAACGTTGTCTACTCATGGAATGATTTCTATTTCTTTTTTTATGGTCTTTATGGATACATAGAAATAACAATAATATTAATAATACTGATCTTGACCTTCGTGTTAGAATTTTTCATCTGTGCACTGTTGAATATATAACTCTTGTTCGCAATGCCATTGGTTCCGCAGGAACTAAAAGTATAAATGTTAAATGGTACCCTCCCCAGGGGTTATTATAAGCTTAATATTGATGGTGCCTTCAATAATAATCTGAAGAAAGGAGGACTAGCAGGTTTATTTTCGCAACTGCAAAGGAGAATGGGTGTTAGGATTTTAAGTGTGATTCTTCTCTTACTCATACTCATGCTGAGCTTCTTGAATTAAGACAGGACCTGGAGATAGCTTACAATAATTGTTTCATGCCACTGGAGATTGAAACGGACTCCACGGAGATCATTAACTTGTTGGAAAATGTCTCATTTATCTATGCTTTAATTATAAATGATTGCAAATTGTTAATTCAAAAGATGGAGCACCTAATGGTTCGGCATAATTTCAGAGATGGAAACAAGGTGTCACATCTCTTAGCTAAGGAAGGTTCTAAGAGAGAAAATTATGGAAGACTAATTTACCTCTTAGTACCACCTATGACAGTTACTGATGCAATCTTTAAAGAGAGTATAGGAACAAGTATCGAGAAAAATATCTAAGATAGTATTTGCAATAGTTTAGCTTGCCTTGGCCACTTGAGTGTTATAAATGACACTCGTAGTAATGGTACTGTAACGACAGTTTAATATATATTAATTTCTTCGTCGATATATATATATATATATATATATATATATAGAAAAATCGGGCAAACAAATATTTTATACATAATAAGTATTTTTTTAAATGATAGTGCAAATATTATTGCAGCAATTAGATTTTTTTTTATACGATTAATATCTGAATTGAGTATTGTTAGGTTAAGTTTGAAAGTGTGAGATGATTTTTAAAATGCAGTCCAATTGAGAAAATAGAAGAATAAGATGTATTTGAATTTGAGATCGAAATTTTTTTTTGAAATATGAAAAGAACAATCAAATTTTACTACTAAAAAAAGGGAAAAATCGACCGCCAAAACCAACCGATGTTGGTTGGTAATTAGCAAAAATCCACCGAAAACTGACTGATTCGTGGCGGTCGGTAATCGTAACGTTGGTAGAGCTAACCAATCGACTTGATCTGTATTTTCCGACCGATTTCGGTCGGTCAATTAAATTCAAAAAAATTGCTGAAAAAACTGACCGAAGTTGGTCGGTTTTTTTCGATCAAAGTCGATCGGTAATTTAATTATGTAATTAAAAAATGCATCACCTGGGAATCGAATCGGAGTGTGTACTGTGGCAGGATACTATTGTGCCACTAGACGATTAGAGCATTTTGTTTTAAGACTGTCTTTTATTTTATTTATACTCTTTGATTGTCTTTTTGCACGAAAATAACCAACCGATGTTGGTCGGTTTTATTAAAAAAAAAAATTACCGACCAATCCGGTCAATTTTTTAAAATGACCGGCCGAATTAACCAATCGATTTCGGGTAATTTTTTTAATATTAATTTTAATTTATTTTAAATAAAAAATAGGTCAAAGTTTTTCAGTTTCTTGAAAAATAAATTTTACGGGATTTCAAAAATAGTTTCTCGCATTTTTGTGCCAAAGAAAATTGACCAAAGTTGGTCGGTTTTGTAAAAAAAAAATTAAAAAATAAAATATTTTGAAAAATCAACTGACTTCGGTCTGTTTTCTGATCAACTGACTTTGGTCTGTTTTTGGCAGGTTTTTTGACCGACCAAAATCGATCGGTCGACCATGATCGATTTTTGCTGAATTTCTAGTAGTGTTTATGAGTACGAGCAATAGAGTCAATGTTACTATTGAAATAACTTTTATTTATTATTTTTATTATATTAATGAATGTGACAAAAGAGGATATTAAATTCAAGAAAGCTAATAAAAAGCCACAAGACAATGTTAATAGTATTAAGTATTGAACATATAATAGCAAAATAAGGAACAAATAGAGAAAAAGTCAAATTTTTTATCATAAAAAAAAAAGAAAGATACAACTTATTTTAATTTGATATGAAATTTTTTTCTTAAAGTATGATAAGAACGATCATGATTTGGATAAGTCCATATAACCGAAGTTTAATAGTTAAAAATAATAATAATAAATCAGAGAAAATAATAAAATATAATGCTTTTTAAAAAATATTATTAATAAATTTAAATAATTTAATAATTTTGAGTATTAATTTAAAATAAAATAAATATTTATTTCAAGATGAAAAAAAAAATCAAACACCAATGTATATTATATTAACGGATATTGTCACGACTCTAATCTCCCTCCTTAGGATGTCAATGTCACCTAGTCTCTAAGATTAGGTAAGCCTAACATACATGAAGACTTGACAGAAATAATAATAAAACTCCCAATTAAACCAACAACTATCATAAAAAAGACTCCACAATATAACTGAATATAACACCCAAAATCTGGTGATACCGAGTCATAAGTTCTATACGAATATTCTGAAACATCCCTAATACATCAGTATCTATAATAGGAGTATGAAATAGAAACTAAGATAGAGGGTGACACCGAGGCCTACGAGCGCCGATAGGTATACCTTAAAGTCTCCGATCCAAGCTCAACTCATAGATGCCTAGCCTGGTATGAAGTACCTGGATATGCATAAAATGATATGCATAAGCGTAGTATGATTACACCATAATGGTACCCTGTAAGTACCAAGCCTAACCTCGGTAGAGTAGTGACGAGGTCGGGTCAAGATACCTACTGGAATAAATTAAAAAACTGAACATGTATAGTATAGTATGATAATAGAAACAATGGAAATGATATAATGAAGAAATATAACTAGAATAACCACACTGAAATTAAGGCAATTAAGACGTCACGGAAGAAACACATAATAAGAATGCCAAGGAAACGATGCAGACAAATACAAGTGATGTAAATGAAAGATAGCAACAAGAATCACTACCGAGCTACCGCCTCGTAGTCTCGTTTCACAATCAAAATTTACAGTCCTTCCTTATACCACTGCGGGAGCCTTGTATTTAGTTTTGAAAATCATTTTTCTGAAATAGCTACTTGCCTTTTGGCCCACCTTATCACACCGCGTGTCTTCATGTAGTTTCCCTACTAGCAACACGCGTATCAAGTCCACTTTATCTCACCGCATGCCTATCAACCCCTATCTTATAACACGTCATGTGTATCGATATCACGATATATCATAAATCGCACTTCAAGTGCCCAAAACCACAAGTTACCAAAGAAATCAAAAAGAATAATGTTTTCACAATAAATAGCCCATGGCTCAACTACAATAAGAATCTCTACAATAGCAACAGAAAGTGAATAACTCAACAAGAATGGTATTTCAATAATTTACAACTTTGCCTCAATGTGATTAAGGCTTTTACAACTTCAACTCCAAAACTCAAAATAACTTCAATTAAGGTAAATCAACAGTTAAGTATTTAACAAGAAAATGAGAACACAATGACAACAACTAAGCATGTAAGGGCTAATAACAAGTAAGAGATTAGACAAGTATTAACAAGGTCAAGTGAAGTATGTAAGGATAGATTAACGATGATGAATATAACATGTTATGACAATTCATATAAAGGCATGAAAAGAATCTACATAGCTTAAACTGGTCATTTACCATATTTATCCCGTGTACCCACTCATCATCTTGCGTACACAGCTTTCTTGTATAACAATTAACACAAAACAACACCAATCCTTAGGGGTAATTCCCCCACACAAAGTTAGGCAAGATACTTACCTCAAAACACACTAACTCAACCCACTAGTAAGCATTTTCCCGATTATCCAACTCCGAACGGCCGAATCTAGCCAAAACAACTTTATACCAAATACAAACCATAGGAAACTATTCCGAATAATAAAGTTGCAATCTTTAAAAAAAATCAAGTCAACTCAAAAAGTCAACCTCGGGCCCTTGTGTCGGAACCCGACCAAACTAATAAAATCCGAACACCCATTCGATAATAAGTCCAACCATACTATAATTACTAAATTCCGATCTCAAATCGACCTTCAAATCCTCAAAATATAGTCTATGACGTTTTCACAAATTTTCTTAATTTTTCCAATTCAAGATACTAATTAAATGATAAAAACAATGACGGATACATGCATAATAGCCAAATCCGAGTTAGAATCACTTCCCGATCAATTTCTTGTAAATCTCTCTGCTCAAAATCGAGCCCTCTAAGTCAAAAGATGAAAAATGAAATAAAACCCTCGAATTGCCCCTTTTCTGCCTACTGATCTCGCTTATGCGAGTCCTCATCTGCATCTGTGGCTCCCCACTTGCGGAAATGCCATTGCAGGTGCGACTTCCACTTAGATCCAGCACCGTTCGCTCTGCGGACATAGAGCTGCTTCTGCGGGCAGTAGCTCGCTTCTACGAGCCCGCTTCTGCAGAGTGTTGACCGCTCCTGCAGTTCTCCCCCAGCCCACTCTAGTCTGCTTCTGCGATGACCCCTTCCGCACCTGCGGCGGAACCCACTGCAGGTGCAATGGCACCAGACTTCAGCAGTTTCAGCCATATTCAAAGTCCAAAAATGATCCGTGTAACGATCCGACCGGTCGTTTTTCTTTTTAGATCCCTGTTTCCCTAAATAAGACTCTGTGTATGTCCTTTTATTGTTTTATGACTTGCGGGGATGATTAGCTCGGGTTTGGAAGGGTTCGGGTTGAAATCGGAACATTAGTTCCTTATTATTAGCTTAAAAGGTTTAAGTTTGACTTGGGTAAACATTTGTAGTAAAAAACCCCAACACCGAGATTTGACGCTCCTAATAGGTTCATATGATTATTTTGGACTTGGGCGTATGTTCGGATTGAGATTTGGATGACCTGGGAGCGTTTCAGCCCCTAAATTTGAAAGTTGGCGCATTGAGGGTTTTAAAGTGCTTTAAATTTCGATTGAAGCAGGTTTTGGTATTATCAAGCTCCGTTTGGGATTTCATGCTTGGGAATAGCTCCTTATGGTGATTTAAGACTTATACGCAAATTTGGTGTCATTCTGAGTAGTTTAATTATGATTCAGCGCGTTCGGAGCAAGTTGGAAGAACTTAAAGTTCATAAGTTGATTCGATTTGGTTTGGAGTGTGATTCATAATTTTGATGTTGTTTTACGCGTTCTGAGGTTTCGAGCGAGTCCGTCTTATGTTTCCAAACTTGTTGGTATATTTGGTTAAGGCCCCGAGTGGCTCGGGCGAGTTTCGGACGGGGTTCAGATCGATTTGGGCAATGATGAAGAGTTGAGAATTTTCTGTTGCTGGTGCAACTGCTCCTGCGGAGGTTTGGTCACAGAAGTGACCTCGGAGAAGCGGCTTGGGCAGCCTGGGCGTGTAGTCGCAGAACCGAGGATACGAGCGCACCTGCAAAAGCGCAGGTGCGAGGCAGATAACCGCATAAGCCGGCAAGGTCGCAGGCGCGACACGTACGCCGCAGAAGCAGGCTTGCAGAAGGGAGCCTTTGTCCGCAGAAGCGAAGGTAGGCCAGCTGGGGGAGGGCTGCATCTGCGATACATCTTCTGTAGATGCGGAGCCGCAGGAGTGGCCAATACTCCGCAGAAGCGAAAATCGCTAGGAGGCAGTGAGGTCCATTTAATACAGGACTTAGGCCATTTTGGTTCATTTATTTCACTTTTTGGGCGATTTTGGATCTTCTTAGAGAGGGATTTTCACCTAACTATTGAAGATAAGTAATTCCTACCCAATGTAAGTTAAATACATAGATTATGGGTAGAGTTTAACATGTAAAATAGTGAAAATTGTGGGTTTACTTGAAAAACTTAGGTTCTGATAAAAATGAGATTTAACCATGAAAATGATTATGGAATTGGGTGAAAATTATATATTTGAGTTTGTGAGGTTGTGGGTAACAATTGTCTTTGAATATTTCCGGAATACGGGCGCGTGGGCCCGGGGGTGAATTTTAGGAATCTCCCATTTTGGGTTGGGTAATCACTGTAATAGTTAAATTATGAACTTTTGAGTATATATTGACTTATTTATATAATATTTGTCTAGTTTCGGGTTGTTTGACACCAAGTTGAGGATTTAAAGCGTATTTGTGGACCGAAAGTGAGCTTGAGAACGAGGTAAGTCTCTTGCCTAACCTTGTAAGAGGGAACTCATCCCTTTAGGTGTACTTTTGTCGTGAATGACTTGTGTGGGGAGCTACGTATACACTAGGTGACGAGAGTTCGTGCGCAGCTATATTCCATGAGATGTCCAAGTTGTCTTAGGTTTACATTATGCTTTAGTTGTACTATCATGTTTGTTATGCGTATTAATTATCTTGAATAGGGCTGAGACTAGAGATTTTAAAGTTGAAAACTTCCAAGTTAGATTTCTTATTTTGGGGAAAGAATTGAAGACTGTCTAATAACTCTGATAAATCCATGTCCTCTTGCGTCGCAAGTACTTCCGCGAGCGAGGTAAACTTCTCTATTCTCATGGGAGCGGGCCGTTCGCCTCGACAGTTAATAGATGCATCAATGGTTCATGCCGTTCGACACTTGGCAGTGCACACAATATATTTTTGGATCGGTTGTGCGATAATACTCGGAGCCTGATTACATTTGATATTACTTTATGGTTTGAGTGGCTATAATTTATTTAATGACAGAAATTGATTAGGGATTAGTAGATGTTGGCTAGAGCTTTGGAAATTTTTATCAGTTAATGAGTCATTTATTCACTTATTGACATTGTGTTATTATTATTTCCATGTCTCACACCTGTTTAGAATTTCTGTATTTTATTATTGGCCCGTAGTAAGTGTCGATGTCGACCCTTTGTCACTATTTCTTCGAGGTTAGACTGTATACTTACTGGGTACATGTTGATTATGTACTCACACTACACTTCTGCACTAATTGTGTAGGATTTGAGGCAGGTGCATCTGGCAGTCATCCCGGCGCGCACCCCTGATACTTCGAGACATAGTGGTGAGCTGCTTTTCGGATCCGTTCTACAACACCCGGATCTCTCTTTTGCATTTACTTGATGTCTACTCTAATTCAGACAGTAGTTTAGAGTTTTGTATATCCTACTAGTAGCTCATATACTTGTGACACCAGGTCTTGAAAAATATGCTAGTAGATATTTGATGGCTTTTGAGTATTTATTTCATCACACTTGTTCTTATCTGCTTATGCTTTATTCTATTAAATCTTTCACCTCTTACTTACTTAATAAATAAAAATTAACTATTTCAAAATTGTTAACAAGAATAAATACATGCCTAGTTCACTGTTAGCTTCCCTAGCGACGACATTGGGTGCATCACGACCTATAGGAGAAATTGGGTCATGACAATCCGATTCATACCCAGGGCCCCTGGGACCCCGTCCGAATATACAAACAAGTTCCAAAATACATAACAGACCTACTCGAAGCCTAAAATCACATCAAACAACTAGATTCTATGAATCGCAAACCAATTCAAACCTATTGAAATCATGAACATCCGACTTCCAAAACTAACGCCGATTCAGACCAATCTAATTCCAATTGATCTCAAATTTTGTACACAATTCATAAATGACACAACAGACCTATTCCAACTTCCGGAATCGGAATCCGACCCTGATATCAATAAAGTTAACTCTTGGTTAATGTCACGACCCAAAATTTAACATGTCGTGATGGCGCCTACCATGATACTAGACAAGACGACAACTCACATATACCAACACTTTCAAATTCAAAATATACTAAAACAGGTTTAAATAAATGAAAATCTCATAAAACTGGATGAAACGTCACTACTCAATACAGAAATTTCCAAAATCAGGGTATCATCGAGTACATGAGCATCTATACTGTAACACGGTCTAATACACTGTCTAAGAAAGTAGAACAGAATAAGCAAAAACTGAGAGATAGGGGAGGAGAGTCAAAGTCTGGGGACGCGAAAAAAGCTACTTCAATAATCTCCGAACAGGTAAAACTACATGATTAACAACCACCGTGCCCGGAAATGCCTGGATCTGCACACGAGGTGTAGTGTGAGTACAACCAATTCAATAAGTATTGTAAATAAACAAGGCAAGGTAAGAGAAGGTTAAATTATTGAGGATACTAGTTATTCCGATGTAATTTTGCCTTTTTAAACCAGCACAACACAAGATTATAAACTAACTCATAAAGCTTCCCGATAAGAATATCCGTTGGTGCATGTGCACTATTTCTCAAATACCCTGCTCAAACAGTATTATGGCATGTAGAGAAAGGAAAAAAGTAAATCAGATAAATGATCAAGAAAATACAAGTTTCACACATTGCACAGACAACTCACGTGCTGCATGGACAACTCATGTGTTAGCAATAGAACCTGCACGGACAGCTCACATGCGACATGGACAACTCACATGTCAATATTATCATATAAGGATCCACATGGACAACTCACGTGCTGCACCGATAACTCACGTGGCAATAATGTCAATACATGGATTCGCACGGACGAATCACATACTGTACAGACAACTCACGTGACACTAACCTAATCCGCCCGGCATAGATGCGAGCCCCCAGTCCAAACATATCATACAGAAGCAATAAAGCAAGTATACAGGTATATGATGAATGACGTAAGATTCTCATGTCCCTGGATTGGTGTAAATGACATGCTAAAGTGTAGGCATGTGTAAAGTGCGCTATCATATCTCAAACCGGCAATTTCATCAATGAAAAGCATTTATCAAGTTCATTCAGGGGTTAAACCTCTATGTAGCCTCATCATGGCTCAAATAGATCACATAAACCATTACAACATGTGAGATATCATAGCTTTAAGCTTAACAGTCATTTCTAGGCTCATAAGAGCCCGAGCACAACCCAAACATGAATATATAATCCCGGTGCCCGCACATGGGCTCATCCCCATGCATGTGCGCACTCAAAAGCACGTGGTTATCACAACAATTCAGGCAACTAGTGCCTCAACCGAGTTTAAATACGATACTTACCTCAAACAAATCGTATCACTCCCCTAGCAATCTCTTGCCTTGCGAATCGGTCTCTGAACGCCTCGAATCTAGCCACAAACCATTCGATACAATCAACACGTGTTATAGGAATCAATTCCATATGAAAATGCTAAGCTGTTATTCAAAAGTCAAAAAGTCAACTCAAAAGTCACCCCCGAGTAACAAAAGTTACAAAATCAAGAATCCCATTCAACCACGAGTCCAACCATATCAAATTTACCAAATTCAGACACCAAATTGTCACTCAAATTCCCAAATTTAACTCTCCAATCCCTAGCCTAAAAGTCCCAAAATTTCAGCACAAAAACACACAAACTATGTGAAAAGTTCAATGGGGAAACAATATTATTGCATAAAAATGATCAAGAGTGACTTATCTCAAGAAACCCCTCGAAATCCCTCTCAAAAGTAGCCTTAGTCCGATTTTTGCAAAGTCCAAAAGGATAAAAATCACGAAAACCATTCGACCTATATTCTGCCCGGTGCTTTTCGCACCAGTGGCCGTTTTCTTCGCTTCTGCGATACCGGTTCTACGGTCAAGTCTCCGCATCAGCTGACTCACTTAAAACTCCGCTCCATCACTTCTGCGGCCCCCAAATCCGCATCTACGGGCTCACTCCTGAGCAACAAGGTTTGCTTATGCGAACTACCATTTCCAGCTCACCCTCCGCTTCTGCGGAGCCACACATGCATCTGCGGGCTCGCAGATGCGGCATTTTCCTCGCACCTGTGACCCATCAGCATCCCAGTCAAACTCGCTTCATCGATGCCGTCCTCGCACCTGCAGCCTTGCACCTGCAACCATGACCTTTGCAGGTGAGATCACACCAGTCCAGCACTCATCAGCAATCTCTCAAGTCAAAAATTCGATATTCTAACTATCCGAAACCAACCCACGGCCCTCGCAACCTCAAAAAAATATACCAACAAGTCCTAAAACATGATACGAATATAGTCGAGACCTCAATTCACATCAAACAACATCAAAAACATGAATCGCACACCAATTCAAGCCTAATGAAAACTAAGAAAATCCAACTTCTACAATCGATGCCGAAACCTATTAAAGCAAGTCCGATTGACCTCAAATTATGCAAACAAGTCATAAATGACACAACAGACCTATTCTAACTTCCGGAACCAAAATTCGAGCCCGGTAACCACAAAGTTAACTCTCGGTCAAACTGCTCAACTTTCAAAACTTCTAATTTTCCGACTTTCCCCTTTTCAAGCCAAAATCAACTACGAACCTCCAAATTACTACCCGGACACTCCTAAGCCCAAAATCACCTTAAGGAGCTATTGAAACCATCAAAATTCTATTCTGGAGCCGTTTTCACATAAGTCAACATCAGGTCAACCTTTTCAACTTAGGCTTCCAACCTTGAGATTAAGTATCTCAACTTATTCTGAAACATTCTTGGAACCGAACCAACTACCCTGACAAGTCACATAAGGATAATTGAGCATAAAATAATTAGTAAAGGGGAAATGGGGCTACAACTCTCAAAACGACCGGCTGGGTCTTTGCTGTCAAACTTCTCAACCTTCCAAACCTTCAACTTTCTAACATTCGCCAATTCAATCAAAAACGACTTACGAACCTACAAATAAATATCCAAACACTCTTACAAGACCAAAATCACCATAAGGAGCTATCAAAACAGTCAAAACTCCATTCCGAAGTCGTCTACACAAAAGTCAAACTCCGGTCAACCCTTTCAACTTAAGCATCCAACTTAGGGACTTAGTGTCCCATTTCACTCCGGAACTCACCCAAAATAAAAACCAACCACCCAGAAAAGTCACGTAATCACAATATAACATAGAGAAGGCAATAAATAGGGTGACAGGGCTAAAATACTCAAAACGACCGGCCGGGTCGTTACATCCTCTCCCTCTTAAAATAAAAGTTCGTCCTCGAACGAGTATAGAGGCATACCCGATGTGATGAAAAGATGAGAATAACGGCTACGCATATCATGCTCGGTCTCCCAAGTCTCCTCCTCGACTGGTTGAACCCACCACTGAACCTTCACTGAAGCAATGCTCTTTGACCTCATCTTCCGGATGCCTGTCCAAGATGGCCATCGACTCCTCAACATAAGACAAATCCTTGTCCAATTGGACTGAGCTGAAATCTAACACATGACACGGATCACCGTGATACTTTCGGAGCATAAAAATATGGAATACCGGATGAACTGCAGATAGACTAGGTGGCAATGCAATCTTGTAGGCCACTTCACAAATCCTCTCAAGAATCTCAAAAGGTCCGATATACCTAGGGCTCAACTTGCCTTTCTTCCCGAACCTCATAACATCCTTCATGGGCAAAACCCAAAGCAAGACCCGCTCTCCAACCATGTATGCAACATCACAAACCTTCCGATCCGCATAACTCTTCTGTCTAGATTGGGTTGTACGAAGCCGAAACTGGATCAACTTGACCTTCTCCAAGGCATCTCGAACCAAATTCGTGCCTAATACTTAGCCTCTCCTGGCTCAAACTAACTAACTAGGGACAACACCGTCTCCCATATAGGATCTCATAAGGAGCAATCTGAATACGCGATTGGTAGCTGTTGTTGTAGGCAAACTCCGAAAGAAGAAATAACTGATCCCAAGAATGTCACGACCCAAAAGCAGACTAGTCGTGATCACACATAACCCAACCCATTAGGTAGGCCAACTAACAATAAACTAGTTCAAATGATATTTATTAGGAGAAGAAATGATAATACAACTGAACTATTATACAAAGAACTTCCCAAAGACTGGTAGTACAAATCATGAGCTTCTAAGATTTAGATTTTTATAAAACTAAATTGAAATAATTACAACATCTATTCGAAATGTAAATGACCATAATTTGAGTCTAATGCTACAAAGGATAAGTGATATCCATTACTGGAACGCAGGTATATCTTCAAATCCAGCTCCCGCCGAACACAACAACATCAGCATCCAACATCTGAATGCAAGATTAAGAAGTGTAGTATGAGTACAACTGACCCCATGTACTCAATAAGTAACAAACCCAACCATAGGTTGAAAGTAGTGACGAGCTAGAACAAATGTCGGAGTCCGACACCAATAGCCAACAACAGTTCATAACAACATAGTAAAAGTGATAAAAGAAGTAACTCAGAGATATAATACTCAGCTCGTTCACAGTTCCGAAAAATAGGCATGCTTTTCAAGTATAACAGTGAAAACTCAAATCGTTTACCGAAGTCACCAAAATAAGAATAAGTTTGTAAAGCTATGATTTCTCCCAAAAACTTTCAACAGATAAATGTTTCATTTTTTAAATGGCATGAGGAAAATACTTCTTTATGACTGTATGTCAAGTGTGCATATCAAATGCAATACAACATAGCAAATAACCATATACATACTCTTAGATTATCAATCCACTCAGTTCTCCCAATCACTCGGTTCTCCCAGTCACCAAGTCCTCACGGTCACTCAGTCCTCACAGTCACTCAATCCTCCCAACCGCTCGGCCTCGCACTCAATAGGTACCTGCGCTCACTGTGGGTGTGCATGCTCCGGAGGGGCTCCTTTAGCCCAAGCGCAATAATAAGCCAATCATGGCATAAATCAAAATAACATGATGCGGCGTGCATCCCGCTCCCATAAATATCACTCACAAACAGGCCCTCGGCCTCACTCAGTCATCAATCTCTCCAGTCTCTCGGGCTTAGAATGTCATGAAAGATCAACCCAAAAATAATGATGTGATGTATCAATAAATGGTAACAGTGACTGAGATATGGCATATAGATGAATGCGTATGACTGAGTATGTACTTTCAATATAAACAGATAACCCAACAGCAGAAATGACCCCAATGGGTCCTAATAGGATAAGTATATAGCCTAGACATGGTTTCTAACATGGATCACAGCTCAATTACTCTAGCACGCAGAGATTTCATGGATACAAATAAGATTGCGTGACCACACAGTACCACAGAAATAAACGAGTCACAATTCACACGGTGCACGCCCACACGCCCGCCACCTAGTATCTGCGTCGCCTCAACGCCAAACACATAACACGTAATTCAGGGTTTTACACCCTCAACACTAAGTTTAGAAGTGTTACTTACCACGAACAAGCCAAACCCAATACCGAGCAAGCCAAACGATGCTCAAAAATGCCATCCCCCGCATACCGACCTCCGAACGGCTCGAAACTAGCCAAAAGCAACTTAAATACATCAAATAATGCCTAAGAAAACAATTCCAAATGATAAAGGTCGAATCTTTAATTAAAAGTTCCAGGTCAACCAAAAGGTCAAATTCGGGCCCGCACCTCGGAACCCGACAAAACTTACTAGTTTCACTCAAATACGACTTCAAATCAATGTTCAAAACTCGAAATTAGCTTTATGAAGTTTTAAACAAAAACCCCCAATTTCCTCTTTAAAATTCATCAACAATTGCCAAAAATGGAGATAGATTCATGAAATTAAATCAAAATCAAGTATAAAAGACTATCTCAATCCTTGTGATGAAATTTGCCTTCAAAATTGCTTCACCCCGAACCCCAAATCTTAAAATATGATAAAAGAACCAAAAACCTCGATTTTATAGCTTCTGCTCAGAAATACCGCATATGCGGTCACACTGTCACATCTGCGACCCCTGCTTCTGCGAAAGCAGCTTGGTCAAGCACCCTTCGCACCTGCGCTAGCAAGACTCCGCTTCTGCGAACACCTTCGCGCCCGCGCTCCAATTTGTCGCACCTGCGCACTCGCATCTTCGCCAAATTCTTTGCTTCTGCGATCTTCCTCACCCAGCCTCTTCTCACTTTTGCAATGGACAGCCCGCATCTGCGAAGTTGCTTCTGCTACCAAGACTCCGCAGAAGCGGCACACTAGTACTAGCAAATCTTCAACAATGCAACAAGATGAAAAAAATGATCTGAACCACGTCCGAAACTCAACCAACCCCCCTCGGGACCCCGTCCGAATATATCAACAAGTCCCATAACATAACTCAGATTTACTCGAGGCCTTAAATCACACATAACAACATCAAAACCACGATTCACACCTCAAATCGAACTTAATGAACTTTTGAACTTTCAACTTTTAAAACTCATGACGAACCATATCAAATCCTCGGAATGACCTCAAATTTTGCACACAAGTCCCGAATGGCTTAGCAAAGCTATCGCAATTCTTGGAACCACAATTCGAATTCGATATCATCAAAGTCAACTCTTGATCAAAGTAATGAACATCCCAAATATTCAAATATTCAACTTTCGCCAATTAGTACCGAAATTTTCTAAAAATATCCAAATGCAAATTCGGGCATATGCCCAAGTTCAAAATTACCATTCGGACCTAACGGAATCATAAAAACTCCGGTACGGGGTCAAATACACAAAAATCAAACTTGGTCAACTCTTCCAATTTAAAGCCTCAAACATGAAATCCATTCTTCCAAATAAATTCTGAATCACCTAAAAATCAGAACCGCCGATACACACAAGTCGTAATACATCATACGGAGCTACTCATGGCCTCAAACTACCGAGCGAAGTGCAAATGCTCAAAACGATTGATCGGGTTGTTACATTCTTCCCCACTTAAACATACGTTCGTCCTCAAATGTGCCAAGAGTAGTTCCTAAGCCATCAACCCGCCGTGTAACCTTACCATACACATACCTAGGGGTAATCCCACGTCACCCTAATCCATATAAGCCTGACGATACAACCTAGCTGACGATCCTTAATTCAACTTTAGCCCATAAACCTTATAATCAAATTTTCAACATCTAGAATTTCCTATAAGACACGAATCTCGCATCTACACACTGTATAAGTCTAAAAAAGTTGTATCAAGCCATAACAATAACTCAAGGTATAATCACATGACATACCACACGACTCGCATTCTCGTAGCAAAATTTCCGATCAAAATAACTAGTCGAAACAAACCCGGTACCGGTATAAACCTCATATCAACAAAACCTCATTCTAAAATCTTTGTACACTACATATGATGAAAGAAACACGCAGAAACTCATAACCACTCATTAGATCAGCAAGTCATGGAGCTCTCCCTCCTTCGACAAGAACTATAGCCAATTTCTAAGCCGACTTCCGATATTATCCTTCCACATATACCGTAATCAGATTCGATCGCACCCATTCTAGGTCCGATGACCTCATCTTATCAAACACATCCGCCTTATAGGCATGCCACACGGATACAACCTTAAGCCACAAACCGTGCAATCCGTGCACCAATACGCAACAATTCAGGTGTACTCAAACATAGAAAATGACTTAAACGAGAGAACTGTCCCGCAAGCTCAACAAGTACCACCACAACAAAATGCTAAGAACACTTCACTCACGATAGAACCAAAACACACAAATCTAACACTAGGGATCATATCCCAACATAATTTCGCCGCAATGCATGACCCCATCCAAACACTGGTCCACACGAAATACCTCGAGCCACCGTGCACAAAATCAACAACTATGCACAATTCGACATCAAGTACCCAAGGTGCATGACCATAACCATGGAGGAACGAATAACACAATACCACAATGAATCAATCATTCAACACCCTAATATCCATCTCGCTAAAATTCCTCTAGAAGACCCGAATAGGACCGCACCATGTGTGCCTATAACCAACGGATTCTAACCCCGCGTAGCATAGAAGGGTAACTCATAGAACATCTCAGAACACGAATAAGCTCAACTCTAGCCGAATGGCACATCCCTACACAATAGCAGTACGGAGTCAACCAATCCGACCCGGTGTAGAATATGCATCCTCATTGGGCTTGCCAATGGACCCCAAATCCACTCTAGTTACCCACAAATAGATACATAACCCTCCGAAAGTCCACAATGACAGAACCATAACACATACTATCATCTTTCTAGCTTGGCCACATCTTCACATTCCACAACCACGAAATAATCTGTTTCTAAGACCTCCTGGTCTTCAAGTCCATAGAACACATGAATCACCATATTTGATCCCAACTCCACCGCCCGAATGTCTAACACATCTCTCATACGTGATCATCCCACAAGGTATATTTCTAAAATTCTTCTGTGCCACATAGCAAAATCTGAATATCAGCAGTCGATCAACCAGGCGAGTACCGCAATACCAATGAAGCATCCGTAAGTCAACACACAGTGCGCCTTCTAAAATGTGCACTCTTCTCAGGAATTACCAAGTAGTTATAACGTTCATATAAATATCTATAACTGTCCATGCTGTCCAAAATTCATGACCTTCCCTCCAAATATGAACTGTGACCTTGCACATGCAAATCTCAATCCCACACAACACACCCATCTATCATGCCATCATATGAAAAATTCGAGAATCTCATAATCAACTTTAAGTCACAAGCAGAATACATACCCAATCAGTTGGAAACCTTCCATTTGATCTCATCCAGGAGAAAATAACAATACGCAACATGCTCCTCACACCACCAGGAAATATACACCTCGAACCGTGGTAGAAACCATTGAGAACACTTTGAAATCCATTTGCACATAACCCAGCTATGCAAGTCGCCGAAACCCAAGAGCATTGCCACGAAACACCTATAGAGACTCACCACATCATAAGAACCAAAAGAACCGCGCATACCATTGCCATATTGATCCAACCTACTACCAAGATGCCCTATTTCTCCGAATTCCTTCCGAATTGCCTTCCAGTTGATACTTCTCCTTGCCAGAACACCATGATCTTTACCCAAAACCCACCACAAGAGACCCAAACTTGAAACCACAATCGAGACACCCACTCTGAAGAGACCTTCTATGAACCTGAAGCCGTTAAGTTCACCTTCCTGATACTGAAATATATAATCCATAATGATATAAAATACCGCAAGTCTCGACACCATCCAATGCAAAAATTCATATGCTAGCCATACGAGTGCAGAAAATTCTCAATTGCTGCATATAAGTCTTGAACCCATTAGACCCTTCTTGAGAGTCATCCACTCTGCTCGAATCCCAATGCTACTGCCCAAACGGGCCGAACGGCCTGTGCTCAGTTAGCATAACAACACCTCAAAGAAGTAATCCTGCCTTAATGCAACCGAGCAAATTCATACACCATGCGCACCACATCTTCTGCAATAACAACTCAATCATTCCATGATTCCCATATATACCCATAACGTGTAACATAACCCATACCAAAAAAATTCTTTTACTCGAGTCATCCTCAATCTTAATCTTTGCAAGTCATATCCGATTCACAAGCATGCCTCAAATAGAAACTAGTACAACACATAATCACGCGACCAAATCATCGATAACAGACTCCCCCACTTAGCTCAAAGACATAGAACAAAACACTCGATAACGCATAATACCCATACTCTATTATTGCCATAATTCCACACCAAAGTTCAACTCAATCCTTCATAAGCTCATGTAACACAAACCATCTAATACTTCAAAGCATCTGCAAATCTCGCATTCATCCTTGTGACGGCCAGGTCTACTTTCTCAACAAATCCAAACAAAATCGCGACACACATAACCCACTTGTAGCAAGAAACTCTCCACACAACCATCATAAGGGTCACACATCTGTAGATTACCCCACAGGTGATAACCCACCTGCTTAGCCTCAAACTGACATCTCTCTATACCCTTTCACAACCACAACTCTCTATACCCTTTCACAGCCACAACTACTATGAAATCACTCAATCTTCCCGAGTCTGAACTCATCAACAAGACATGAAATCTACTTCATTCTGCAATTGAAATAACACGAAAGAATCTCTAAAAAACCTTCATAACTCAAGATTGTATGACACATCCACAGGAATCGAGCATCCAATAGTCCTTTTCACATCTCAAGCAAACTCTTCCCGTCACATTCAAATAAGCTGAACACATTTTGCAGTCACACCCTACTCATCATATAGCCATCCAACCACTCATCGAGCCACAAATTCCACTAATAGGGACATTACCGGACTTATAAGTCCAAAAGCACGTGCTCACACAACTGAAATTCCTATGCTCAAGCTACAGCCACAACCCGGCCTAAAGTCCCCCAGATTGATCCATCATCAGCACACAGAAATCACATCTCGCAACTCATCCATGGAATCACAAGCCGTCGATGCACATCTAATACCAAGCGCTCACATACCTCATACAAATGAGTGGAAAGAATTCAAAGAGTTACGCTTAAAGCTGAATCAATACCGCATGATAAGGAAAGAAAGATGGAAAATTTATCCTAAATGGCCTGTAGCCTCTCGAAGATAAGTATGGACGTCATCATACTGATCCACAAGACTCTACTAGACACTTTCTCATGACTCGTAGAACCTATGAACCAGAGCTCTGATACCAACTTGTCACGATCCAAAATCCAACTAGTCGTGATGGTACCTAACCCAACCCGTTTCTCAAGGACTGATAGTACAAATCAAGACTTTCTATGATTTGGATTTTTACAAAACTGAATTGAAATTAGTACAACATCTATTCAAAATGTAAATGAACATAATTCGAATCTAATGCTACCAAGGACAAGTGATAGCCATAGCTGGAATGCAGGTACATCTTCAAATCCAGCTCCCCCCGTACACAGCAGCATCAACATCTAACATCTACACGCAAGGTGCAAAAGTGTAGTATGAGTACAACTGACCCCATCTACTCAATAAGTAACAAACCTAACCTTAGGTTGAAAGTAGTGACGAGCTGAAAAAAAAGGTTGGAGTCCGACACTAATAGCCAACAACAGTTTATAACAACATAGTAAAAGTGATAAAAGAAGTAACTCAGAGATATAATACTCAACTCGTTCACAATTCCGAAAAATAGGCATGCTTTTCAAGTATAACAGTGAAAACCCAAATCTTTTGCCGAAATACCCAAAATAAGAATAAGTTTGTAAAACTATGATTTCTCCCAAAAACTTTCAATAGATAAATGTTTCATTTGTCAAATGGCATGAGGAAAATACTTCTCTATGATTATATGTCAATGTGTATGAAAAGTCATAAATGACGTGATACCACATATCATGAGAACAAATGTATCTCTATGCTTGTATGTCAAGTGTGCATATCAAACGCAAAACAACATAGTGAATAACCATACGCATACTCTCAGAGTATCAACCCACTCAGTCCTCCCAGTCACTCGGTTCTCCAAATCACTCAGTCCTCACAATCACTCAGTCCCCACAGTTACACAATCCTCCCAAACGCTCGGCACTCGCACTCGCACTCAATAGGTACCTGCGCTCACTGTGGGTGTGCGGACTCCGGAGGGGCTCCTTCAACCCAAGCACTATAATAAGCCAATCATGGCATAAATCAAAATAACATGCTGCGGCGTGCCACCCGCTTTCATAAATATCACTCACAAACAGGCCCTCGGCCTCACTCGCTCATCAATCTCTCCCGTCTCTCGGGCTCACAATGTCATGAAAGATCAGCCCAAAAATAATGATGTGATGTATGAATAAATGGTAAAAATGACAGATATGATATGTAGATGAATGTGTATGACTGAGTACGTAATTTCAATATAAACAGATAACTCAATAGCAGAAGTGACCGCAGCGGGTCCCAACAGGATAAGCATGTAGTCTAGACATGATTCCTAACATGGATCACATCAATTACTCTAGCACGTAGAGATTTCATGGATACAAATAAGATTAGGTGACCACACAGTACCACTGAAATAACCGAGTCACAATTCACACGGTGCACGCCCACACGCCCGTCACTTAGCATGTGCAAAACCTCAACACCGAACACATAACACATAATTCGGGGTTTCATACCCTCAGCACCAAGTTTAGAAGTGTAACTGACCTCGAACAAGACAAGCCCAATACTGAGCAAGCCAAACGATGCTCTAAGAATGCCATCCCGTGCATACCAACTTCTGAAGGGCTCGAAACTAGCCAAAAGCAACTCAAATATATCAATTAATGCCAAAGAAAACAATTCCAAATGATAAAGGTTGAATCTTTAATCTAAATCCCAAGTCAACCAAAAAGTAAAATCCGGGCCCGCACCTGGAAACCTGACAAAACTTACAAAATCCAACAACCCATTCGATTACGAGTCCAACAGGACTGGTTTCACCCAAATCCGACTCCAAATTAATGTTCAAAACTCGAAAATTCGCTTTATGAAGTTTTAGACAAAACCCCCCAATTTTCTCTTTAAAATTCATCAACCAATTGCCAAAAATGGAGATAGATTCATGAAATAAAATCAAAACCAACTATAAAAAAACATACCCCAATCCTTGTGATGAAATATGCCTCCAAAATGCTTCACCTTAGGCCCCTCAAGCCAAAGATTCCATCCAAGCCACTCTTCATCACCAAATGGCATGGCGAGTCCAAAATCATGCCATGGATCTTTGCCTTCCCGGAGGAGAAAATGCTTTACTCTTAAATATTGATGCTACCAAAGAACCAAAAACCTCGCTTTTATAGCTTCTGCCCAGAAATTCCGCATATATGGTCATACTGTTGCATCTGCTACCACTCCCTACTTCTACGGTAAAATGCTTAGCTTATGCGAAAGCAACTTGGCCGAGCAACCCTCACACCTGCGGTAGCAAGACTCCGCTTATGCGAACACCTTCGCGCCTGCGCTGCAATTCGTCGCACCTATGCTCTCGCATCTGTGCCAAATTCTCCGCTTCTTCGATCTTCCTCACCTAGCCTCTTCTCGCTTCTGCGATAGACAATCCGCATCTGTGACCAAGGCTCTGCAGATGCGGCACAGCAGTACCATCAAATCTTCAACAATGCAACAAGACGAAAAAAATTATCCGAACCACGTCCGAAACTCACTCGAGCCCTCTCGGGACCCTGTCCCAATATACCTAACAAGTCACATAACATAACATGGACTTACTCGAGGCCTCAAATCATGCGTAAAAACATTAAAACCACGAATCGCACCTCAAATCAAACTTAATGAACTTTTAAACTTTCAACTTCCAAAACTCGTGCCGAACCATATCAAATCAACTTGGAATGACCTCAAATTTTGCACCCATGTCCCAAATGACATAACGAAGCTATCCTAATTCCCGAAACCACAATCCGAATCCGATATCATCAAAGTCAACTCCCGCTAAAACTCATGAACATCCAAACCTTCAAATTTCCAACTTTCACTAATTAGTGCTGAGACCTTCTAAAAATATCCAAATGCAAATTCGGGAATACGCCCAAGTCCAAAATCACCAGCCGGACCAAACGAAACCATAAAAACTCCATTCCGGGGTCAAATACAAAGAAGTCAAACTTGGTCAACTCTTCCAACTTAAAGCTTCAAACACGAAATTCATTCTTTCAAACTATTTCCGAATCACCCGAAAACCGAACCGCCGATACGCACAAGTCATAATGTATCATACGGAGCTGCTCATGCCCTCAAACTACCAAGCGAAGTGAAAATGCTCAAACCGATTGGTCGGGTCGTCACAAAGAACCTCCGAAATCTATAACACGAACACGAAGCATATCCTCTAATATCTGAATGGTGCGCTCGGACTGTCCATCCGTCTGGGGGTGGAATGTTGTACTCTACTCAACCCGTGTGCCTAACTCACGCTGTATGGCTCTCCAGAATCGCGATATAAACTGCGCATCCTGGTCAGAGATGATGGATACCGGCACGCCATGAAGTCGGACAATCTCGCAAATATAGACCTAAGTCAGCTACTCTGAAGAATATGTAGTCACCGCCGAATTGAAATTAGCTGACTTGGTCAACCTATCTATAATCATCCATAATGCGTCAAATTTCTTCCTAGTCCATTGGAGTACAACAACGAAGTCCATAGTAACTCGCTCCCATTTTCACTCAAGAATCTTAAGTCTCTGAAGCAAAGCTCCGGTCCTCTAGTGCTCATACTTCACCTGCTGAAAATTTAGGCACCGAGCTACATACTCCACTATGTCTTTCTTCATCCTCCTCCACCACTAGTGTTGTCTCAAATCCTGATACATCTTAGTGGCACCCGGATGAACGAAGTACCGCGAACTGTGGGACTCCTGAAGAATCAACTCACGTAACCTATCCATATTGGGCACACATAATCGGCCCTACATCCGCAACACATCGTCATCTCCGATAGAACCTCCTTGGCATCGCTATGCTGTACCGTTCCTTAAGGACAAGAAAATAGGGGTCGTCCTACTGACGCTCTATGATGCAATCATATTGAGAAGACCAAGAAACCATGCAAGCCAGAACCTGACTGGGCTTAGAAACATCCAATCTAACAAACTGGTTGGCCAAGGTCTGAACATCCAACGCTAATGGCCTCTCTGCTGCCGGTAAATATGCTAAACTGTCCAAGCTCTCCGCCTTTAGACTCAAGGAATAGGCCACCACATTGGCCTTCCCGGGATGATAGAGAAATATTGATATCATAGTCCTTAAGCAACTCCAACCATCTCTGCTACTGCAAGTTAAGATCCTTTTGTTTGAACAGATGGTGTAGACTCCGGTGGTCGATATAGACCTCATAGGAGACACCGTACATATAGTGCTGCTAAATCTTCAAGGCATGAACAATAGCTACTAATTCTAAGTCGTGGACATGATAATTCTTCTCATGAACCTTCAGCTATCTAGACGCGTAGGCAATCACCCTACCGTCTTGCATCAAGACCGCGCCAAGGCCAATACATGACGCATCACAGTACACAGTGTAAGACCCCCCACCCCCAACCCATAGGCAATACTAACACTGGGGATGTCGTCAAAGCAGTCTTGAGCTTTTGAAAGTTCTCCTCACACTCCTCAGACCATTTGTAAGGAGTAGCCTTCTAGGTCAATCTAGTCATAGGTGCAACAATAGATGAGAAATCCTATACGAAATGATGGAAATACCCGGCCAAACAAAGAAAACTTCAGATCTCCGTAGCTGAAGACAGTCTGGGCCAACTCTACACTGCTTTAATCTTCTTCAGATCTACCTTGATCCCCTCAGTCGACACCACATGACCCAAAAATGCCATCGAATAAAGACAAAATTAACACTTTGAGAATTTTGCATACAACTTCTTTTCTCTCAATGTCTGGAGCACAATCCTCAAATCCTGCTCATGAACCTCCCGACTGCGGGGGTACACTAATGTTTCATCAAACACAATAATGAATGAACCAAGATAGGGCTAGAATACATCGTTCATCAGGTGCATGAATGATGCTGTGATGTTGGTCAGCCAAAATGACATCACAAGGAACTCGTAGTGGTCATACCCAGTCCTCAAAGAAGTCTTCGGAATATCTCGATCCCGAATTTTTAGCTGATGATAACCTGATCGCAAATCAATCTTTGAGAACACCCTGACACCCTGTAACTGATCGAATAAGTCATCAATGCTTGGAATGGATATTTGTTCTTCACTATGACCTAGTTCAATTGTCGATAATCAATACACATGCACATGGAATCATCCTTTTTCTTCACAAACAAAACCCGAGCACCCCAAAGGACAACCCTACTAGGAACATAATCCAAAATACCCCTCCACTCTACTGCGGTAAACCTGGCATATCCAATGTCGTCGTCTTGGCGTGGCAATCAAGAATAGTATGATAGGGTGACAACTAGTCCATGCCAAAAATAATATCAAAGACTACCATACTTAGCAACAATAGATCAACTCTAGTCTCAAAACCACAAATAACAACCGAACACGACCGATACACACGGTCAACAATAACAGAATCTCCCACAAGCGTCGATACATAAACATGAGAACTCAAAGAATCACGAGATATACCCAAATACTGAGCAAAGTAAGATGATATATATGAGTAAGTGGGGCCTGGATCAAATAAGACTGGTGCATCTCAATGACAAACCAGAACAATACATGTGATAACTACGTCTGATGCAACCGCCTCTGTCCTACCCAAAAAAGTATAACATCTGGCCTAGCCTCCCACTCTAGGGAAACTGCTACCCGCCTGACCTCTACCCCTAGCTGGCTGTGCAGGTGGAGCGGCAATTAGAGAAGTAACCATGGCTTGAGAAGTCTGGGATCCTGTGGAATACATGGAGCCTGAGTAGCTGGTGGAGGTGCACCCCTCCTGAGTCAGGAGCAATCCCTCACTATATGACGAGTATCGCCATACTCAAAACAAGCTCTCAGAGTATGTGGTTGCTAAAACTAGTTCGAGCTTGATCGGCTCAACTGATCACTTAAAGAACCCCATGCAGGAGGAGCACTAGATAATGACGGTGCATAATGGGCAACATGAGACCTGGGAGTAGCCGGAGTACCGTTGGAATCTGGAAATGCTGAATGAACTGGACGGCTGACATAGCCTCTACCATGACGGGCTACAACTGGGAACGGACACCACTATATCTACCAGGATCTCAAGGCCTCTAGGCATTCCTGTTCTCTCTCTCCCAGCCCCACATACCCTCCAATCTCCGTGAGATATCTACCACCTACTGATATGGGGTATCTGTCTCCTACTCTCGAGCCATGCTGAATCTAATACCATAGTTGAGCCCCTCGATAAATCGACGGACTCGCTCTCTGAAAGTGGAAACCAAGGCAGGTGCATGTCTTGACAAGTCACTGAATCTGACAGCATACTCTGACACAGTCATAGCACCCTGGCGCAACTGCTCAGACTTCACGCGCCATGATTCTCCGAGGCTCTAGGGAACAAGCTCTCCCGATAATATCTCTTAAAATTAGCCCATGTGAGTGAAGCTGCATTGGCTAGAAGGTAGAAAAAGCAACCCCGCTTTTCTCTACAATGCCTATGGTGCGGAGAATACGGTGGCACTTCTCCAAAAAACCATATGCATCCTCCGTCGCTAGGCCGATGAAAGTAGGAGGGTGGTACTTCTTGTACCTCTCGAGTCCAAGCTGCTCCTCCTCAGATGCTGCTGCCCTAACCTTCGGCTGAACTTGAACACCGGCTCCACTAGTATAACCTGTAGAACCTGGACAACATGGACCCAATGCTCTAGGGTATGGGCCGCGAGAGTCTGAGCTCCTCCCCTACCCTGATATGTGGTTGGTCAAATGGAATCAACCCCACCTATGATAGAGTACCAAACATGCTCAAGAACTGTGCGAGGGTCTCCTGAAGTGCAAGGGTAGCAACAGGCGCCTGAGGTGCCTGCCCCCAAACTGAAGCTACTGGTAGCTCCTTTATCGCAGCTCGGGAAGGTGCTCTGGCTGCACCCCGTGCCCCTCCTCGGCCTCTGCCCCGGTCCTGACCTCTCGCGACTCTAGCAGAGGGCGCGAGTATTTTTTCGTCGGATCCGGCGATGCATTTTTTTACCATTTGTGAAAGAATAGAAAGACAAAGATTCAGAATTTCAAAGTCAACAAATTCGCAGGAAAAGAAATCAATAAAGTGGAGTTCTCCTAACAGTTCCATAGCCTCTCGAAGTTAAGTACAAATGTCTCTATATCGATCCGCGAGACTCTACTAAACCTGCTTATGACTCGTAACACCTCTGAACCTAGAGCTCTGATACCAACTAGTCACGACCCCAATCTCCCTCCATAGGATGTCATGATGGCACCTAAGAGTAGGTAAGCCTAACATACATGAAGAGCGATTGCCTTCGCGGATCCAAACTCGCTCACAAGGAAAATTGAAAGAAATAATAATAAAACTCCCAATTAAACCAACAGCTATCATAGAAAGGACTCCACAATACAACTAAATATAACACCCAAAATCTGGTGATATCGAGCCATAAACTCCACACAAGTATTCTGAAACATCCCTAATGCATCAGTATCTATAATAGGAGTATGAAATAGAAACTAAGACAGAGGGAGACTCCGAGGCCTGCAAGCATCAGCAGGTATACCTTGAAGTCTTTGTTCCAAGCTTAACTCATAGATGCCTAGCCCGGTATGAAGTACCTGAATCTGCACAAAATGATGTGCAGACGCGTAGTATGTGTACACCACGACGGTACCCAGTAAGTATCAAGCCTAACCTTAGTAGACTAATGACGAGGTCGGGTCAAGACACCTACTAGAATAAAAACAATGGAATGATACAATGAAGAAATATAAGAAGAATAGCTACACTAAAATTAAGGAAATTAAGACATCACGGAAGAAACACACAATAAGAATGCCAAGGAAACGATAGACAAATACAAGTGATGTAAATGAAAGATAGCAACAAGAATCACTACCGAGGTACCGCCTCGTAGTCTCGTTTCACAATCAAAATTCACAGACTTTCCTTATACCACCGCGGGAGCCTTGCATCTAGTTTTGAAAATCATTTTCCTGAAATAGCTACTCGCATTTTATCCCACCTTATCACACCGCATGGCTTCAAGTAGTTCCCCTACTTGCAACACGTGTATCAAGCCACCTTATCTCCCTGCATGCGTATCAACTCCTATCCTTATACCACCACATGCGTATCAATATCACAACATATCACAAATCTCACCTCAAGTGCCCAAAATCACAACTTGCCAAAGAAGTCAACAATAATAATGTTTCCACAATAATTAGCTCATGGCTCCATCACGATATGTACAAGAGTCTCAACAATAGCAACTGAAAGTGAATAACTCAACAAGAATGGTATTTGAACAATTTACAACTTTGTCTCAATGTGATCATGGCTTTTACAACTTCAACACCAAAACTCAACAACAAGATGTTCGAAGAAATAACAACTTCAAGTAAGATATTTCAATGGTTAAGTATTTAACAAGGAAATGAAAACACAATGACTAAAACTAAGCATGTAAGGAAAGTAACAAGTAACAGATGAGACAAGTATTAACAATGTGAAGTGAAGCATGTAAGGATATATTAATGATGAAGAATATAACATGTTATGACAATTTAATTAAAGGAATGAAAATAACCTACATAGCTTAAACTGGTCTATTACCATATTTAGTCCATGTTCCC
Source organism: Nicotiana obtusifolia (assembly GCA_002018475.1). Lineage (NCBI taxonomy): Eukaryota > Viridiplantae > Streptophyta > Magnoliopsida > Solanales > Solanaceae > Nicotiana > Nicotiana obtusifolia. The sequence continues at coordinate 49,095 of MCJB01000001.1, forward strand.
ACTCGTTACCTTGCGTACAAAGCTTTCACATACCACAATTAACACAAAACAACACCAATCCTAAGGTGTAATACCCCCACAAAAAGTTAGGCAAGATACTTACCTCAAAACACGCTAACTTAATCCACTAGTAAGCCTTTTCTGCGATTATCCAACTCCGAACGGCTCGAATCTAGCCAAAACAACTTTCTACCATAAATATAAACCATAGAAAACCATTCCAAATAATAAATCCGCAATCTTTAAAGAAAATCAAAAAGTCAACTCAAAATGTCAACCACGAGATTATGTCTCGGAACCCGATTAAACTTACAAAATCCGAACACCCACTCGATAACGAGTCCAACCATACTAAAATTACTCAATTATGATATGAAATCGACCTTTAAATCCTCAAAATTTAGTCTATGAAGTTTTCACAATTTTCCCTAATTTTTCCAACTCAAAAAACTAAATAAATGATGAAAACAATTATGGATTCATGTATAATAGCCAAATTCGAGGTAGAATCACTTACCCTGATAGATTCCTTGAAAATCTCTCTCAAACTCGCCCAAAACCGAGCCATCTAAGTCAAAAGTTGAAGAATGAAGTAAACCCCTCGAATAGCCCCTTTTCCGCCCAGTGGTCTCGCTTCTGCGAGCCCTTAGTCGCATCTGCGACTCGGAACCTGCGGAAATACCATCGCAAGTGCGGCTTCCACTTAGGTCCAGCACGCTCCACTTCTGCGGACATAAAGTCGCTTCTACGGTCACGCCTCTGCGGGCAGTGGCTCGCTTCTGAGAGCTCGCTTCTACAGAGTATTGACCGCTCCTGCGGTCTTCCCCTAGTCCACTCCAATCCGCTTCTGCGATGACCGCAGGTGCGATGACACCAGACTTCCGCAATTTCGACCATTTTCAAAGTTCATAAATGATGCGATTTCAATCCGATTCACACCCGGGGCCCTCGGGACCCCGTACTAATATACCAACAAGTTCCAAAACACATAACAGACCTACTCGAGGTCTAAAATCACTTAAAAACATCGATTCTACGAATCGCAACCCAATTCAAACCTATTGAAACCGTGAACATCCGACTTCCAAAACTACCGCCGATTCATACCAAACCAACTCTGATTGACCTCACATTTTGCACACAAGTCATAAATGACACAACAGACCTATTCCAACTTCTGGAGTAGGAATCCGATCCCAATATCAATAAAATCAACTCTTAGTCAAACTTCTCAATCTTTCAAATCTTCAACTTTCTAACTTTTGCTAATTCAATCTTAAACGACCTACGGATCTCCAAATCAATATCCGAACATGCTCCTAAGTCCAAAATCACCATACTGAGCTATCGGAACCGTCAATACTCCATGCCGAAATCGTCTACACAAAAGTCAAACACTGGTCAACCCTGTCAACTTAAGCCTCATACTTAGGAACAAAGTGTCCCATTTCACTCTGAAACTCACCCGAAACTAAAACCAACCACCCCTGCAAGTCATATAATCAGAATATAACATAGAGGAGGCAATAAAAAGGGGGACGAGACTAAAATACTCAAAACGACCGGCCAGGTCATTACAGATATAAACAGATAGTGATATTAAATAAGTTAATGAAAGCCACATGAAAACATGAAATACTATATATTAGATAACTTAATAGCAATAATTAAAAAAACATTAAATATTAGAAATAGAAGGGAAAGACAATTTGAACTTGAGATTCGATTAAAGTTATGGTGAAAACGCTCAAACTATGGATAAGACCACAAATTAAAGTTTTGCTAGATAAAAACTAATAATTGGATAGCAAATTATCATACCGCGTGGTTCTTGTAGGGGCCCACCTTATCTTACCGCATGCCTATCAACCCCTATTCTTATACCACCGTATGTGTATCAATATCACAACAAATAATCATAATTCGCACCGCAAGTGCCTAAAACCACAACTTGCCAAGGAAATCAACAATAATAATGTTTCCACAATAAATAGCCCATGGCTCAACCACAACAAGAGTCTCAACAATAGCAACCGAAAGTGAATAACTCAACAAGAATGGTATTTCAAAAAATTACAATTTTGCCTCAATATGATCACGCCTTTTACAACTTCAACACCAAAACTCAACAACAAGATGTTCCAAGAAATAACAACTTTAAGTAAGGTAACTCAAAAGTTAAGTATTTAACAAGGAAATGAGAACACAATGACTGAAACTAAGCATGTAAGGGAAAATAACAACTAAGAGATGAGACAAGTATTAACAATGTCAAGTGAAGCATGGAAGCATAGATTAACGATGATGAATATAACATGTTATGACAATTCAATTAAAGGCATGAAAAGAACCTCTATAGCTTAAACCGGTCAATTACCACATTTAGCCCATGTACCCACTTGTCACCTTGCGTACACGACTTTCATGTACAACAATTAACATAAAACAACACCAACCCTAAGTGGTAATTCCCCCACACAAAGTTAGGCAAGATACTTACCTCAAAATACGCTAACTCAATCCACTAGTAATCCTTTTCCGTGATTATCCAACTCTGGAGGGCTCGAATCTAGCCAAAATAACTTTATACCATAAATACAAACCATATAGAACTATATCGAATAATAAAGTTGCAATATTTAAAGAATATCAAGAAGTTAACTCAAAAAGTCAAACCCGGGCCCGCGTCTCGGAACCCGACCAAACTTATAAAATCTGAACTCGTATTCGATTATGAGTCCAACCATATTATGCATCCGCACCTTCGGCTAAACCCACCACAGGTGCGATGTTACCAGACTTCCCCAGTTTCAGCCATCTTCAAAGTCCAAAAATGATTTGATTCACACCTGGGGCCCTTTGGGACCCTATCTGAATATACCAACAAGTTTTAAAACACATAACGAACCTACTCGAGGCCTAAAATGACATCAAACAACATCGATTCTATGAATCGCAACTGATTTCAAACCTATTGAAACCATGAACATCCAACTTTCAAAACTAACATCGATTCGTACCAAACCAACTCCGATTTACTCCAAATATTACTCACAAGACATAAATGACACAACAGACCTATTCCAACTTTAGGAATTGGAATTTGATTGCGATATTAATAAAGTCAACTCTTGGTCAAACTTCTCAATCTTCCAAACCTTCAACTTTCTAACTTTTGCCAATTCAATCCAAAACTTCTTACGGACCTCCAAATTAGTATCCAAACACGCTCCTACGTCCAAAATCACCGTACAAAGCTATTGGAGACTATAAAACATGCTCTTACGTCCACATGACCCAAAAACGCCACCGAATCAAGTCTGAATTCACACTTTGAGAGTTTTGCATACAACTTCTTTTCTCTCAAGGTCTGGAGCATGATCCTTAAATGCTGCTCATAATCCTCCCGGCTGCGGGAATACACCAAAATGTCGTCAATAAACACAATAATGAATGAATGAAGATAGGGCTGGAATACACTGTTCATGAGGTGCATGAATGCTCCTGCAGTGTTGGTCAACCCAAATGACATCACAAGGAACTCGTAAAGGCCATACCGAGTCTTAAAAGCAGTCTTCAGAATATCCCGATCCCGAATCTTTAGCTGATGATAACCTCACCGCAAATCAATCTTTGAGAACACTCTGACACCCTGTAGCTGAACGAATATGTCATTAATGCTTTGCAATGAATATCTGTTCTTCACTATAACCTTGTTCACTTGCTGATAATCAATACACATGCGCATAGAACCATCCTTTTTGTTCACAAATAGAACCGAAGCACCCCAAGGTGACATAGTAGGCCGATTAAAACCCTTATCAAGTAACTCTTGCAACTGCTCGTTTAACTCCTTCAACTCTACTAGGCTATATGATATGTTGGAACAGAAATGGGCTGAGTGCCCGACAACAAGTCAATACCAAAATCGATATCCCTATTAGGCGGCATGCCCATAAGATCTTCCAAAAATACATCTAGATAGTCTATTAACCGGAGCTAACTCAACGGTAGGAGTATCAACACTGACGTCTCTCACAAAGGCTAGGTATGCATCAAACCCCTTCCCAAGCATCCGATGTGCCTTAAGGAAGGACACAACCCTGCTAGGAACATAATCCAAAGTACCCCTCCACTCCACTGTGGTAAACCTGGCATAGCCAATGTCATCTTCTTGGCGTGGCAATCAAGAATAACATGATAGGGCGACAACTAGTCCATGCCTAAAATAACATCGAAGACTACCATACTGAGCAACAATAGATCAGCTCTAGTCTCAAAACCACTAATAAAACTAAACATGACCGATACACACGGTCAACAACAATAGAATCTCACACAAGCGCGGCCACATAAATAGGAGAACTCAAAAAATCACGAGATATACCCAAATACGGAGCAAAGTAAGATGATACATATTCGTAAGTGGAGCCTGGATCAAATAAGACTAATGCATATCAATGACAAACTAGAAAAATACATGTGATAATTGCGTCTGATGCAACCCCCGTCCTACCAAAAAAAGCATAACATCTAGCCTGGCCTCCCCCTCTAGGGCGACCCCTACCCGCCTGACCTCCACCCCTAGCTGGCTATGCAGGTGGAGCGGCAACTAGAGCAGTAACCATGGCCTAAGAAGTGTGGGGACCCTGTGGAATATGTGAAGCCTGAGTAGTCGGTGGAGGTGCACCCTTCTTGAGTCCGGGGCAGTCTCTCACCATATGACGAGTATTGCCACACTCAAAACAAGTTCTCGGAGGACGTGGCTACTGAAACTGGCTTGGGCCTGGTCAGCTGGACTAACCTCTAAAAGCAGCTCTTGCAGGAGGTGCACCAGACAGTGGCAGTGCATAATGGGCAACCTGAGACTTGGGAGTAGCGAGAGTACCACTGGAATCTGGAAATGCTGAATGAACTAGACGACTCACATAGCCTCTACCATGACGGGCTGCAACTGGCGAAAAGGCACCACTATATCTGCTAGAATCTCGAGACCTCTTGGCCTTCCTGTCTCGTCTCTCTCGGTCCCGCATACCCTCTAATTTTCGTGTGATATCTACCACCTGCTGATATTGGGTATCTGTCTCAAACACTCGAGCCATGCTGAATCTAATACCGTAGTTGAGCTCCTTGATAAATCGACAGACTCGCTTTCTGACTGTGGAAACCAAGGCAGGTGCATGTCTGGACAACTCACTGAATCTGACAGCTTACTCTGACACAGCCATAGCACCCTGGCGCAACTGCTCATACTCCATGCTCCATGCCTCTCTGAGGCTCTAGGGAACAAGCTCTCCCGAGAACATCTCTTAAACTTAGCCATGTGAGTGAAGTTGCATCGGCTGGAAGGTAAAAAAAACCAACCCCGCTTGTCTCCATAATGCCCATGGTGCGGAGAACACGGTGGCACTTCATCAAAAAACACTATGCATCCTCCTTCGCTAGGCCGATGAAAGTAGGAGGGTGGTACTTTTTGTACCTCTCAAGTCTAAGCTCCTCCTCCTCAGATGTTGCTGCCCTAACCTCGGGCTGAATTGGAACAACCGGCTGCACTGGTATAACTTCTAGGACCTAGACAACATGGACCCGCTGCTCTGGGGTACGGGCCGCAGGAGTCTGAGCTCCTCCCTCAGCCTGTGATGTGGCTGGTGCAAGTGGAATCAACCCCACCTAAGATAGATTATCAAACTTGCTCAAGAACTGTGCTAGGGTCTCCTGAAGTGCAGGGGTAGCAGCAGGAGCTTCAGGTGTCTGCCTCCGTGGCTCCTCTGTCGTAGATCGGGCAGGTGCTCTGGCTGTACCACATTCTCCTCCTCGACCTCTAACCCAGCCCTGGCCTCTCACATCTCTAGCAAGGGGCGCGAGTGTCTGATCGTCGGAACCAACGGTCCGTATCCTCACCATCTGTGAGAGAATAGAAAGACAAAGATTCAGAATTTCGAAGTCAACAAATTTGCATGAAAAGGAATCAATGAAGTGGAGTTTTCCTAATAGTTCCATAGTCTCCCGAAGATAAGTATAGACGTCTCTATACCGATCCGTGAGACTCTACTAAACCTGCTTATGACTCGTAACACCTATGAACCTACAGCTCTATTACTAACTTATAAGAATTAAGACATCAAGGAAGAAACACATAATAAGAATGCCAAGGAAACGATACAGACTAGTACAAGTGATGTAAATGAAAGATAGCAACAAGAATCACTGCCAAGGTACCACCTCGTAGTCTCGTTTCACAATCAAAATTCACAGTCTTTCCTTATCACAACATATCACAAATCTCACCTCAAGTGCCCAAAACCACAACTTGCCAAAGAATTCAACAATAATAATATTTTCACAATTATTAGCCCATGGCTCAACCACAATATGTACAAGAGTCTCCAAAATAGCAACTGAAAATAAATAACTCAACAAGAGTGGTATTTCAACAATTTACAACTTTGCCTCAATGTGATAATGACTTTTACAACTTCAACACCAAAACTCAACAACAAGATGTTCCAAGAAAATACAACTTCAAGTAAGGTAACTCAATAGTTAAGTATTTAACAAGGAAATGAGAACAAATGACTGAAACTAAGCATGTAAGGGCAAATAACAAGTAATAGATGAGACAAGTATTAACAATGTCAAGTGAAGCATGGAAGGGTAGATTAACGATGATGAATATAATATGTTATGACAATGCAATTAAAGGCATGAAAAGAACCTCCATATCTTCAACCAGCCAATTACCACATTTAGCCTATGTACCCACTCGTCACCTTGCGTACACAACTTTCACATACCACAATTAACACAAAAGAACACCGATCCTAAGGGGTAATACCCCCACACAATGTTAGGCAAGATAGTTACCTCAAAACACGCTAACTTAATCCACCAGTAAGCCTTTTTTGCGAATATTGAACTCTGAATGACTCGAATCTAGCCAAAATAACTTTATACCATAAATACAGATCATAGAAAACTATTACTAATAATAAAGTTGCAATCTTTAAAGAAAATAAAAAAAAATCAACTCAAAAAGTCAACCCTAGGCTCGCGTCTCGGAACCCGACCAAACTTACAAAATTCGAATTCGATAACGAGTCCAACCATACCAAAAATTACTTAATTCCGATCTCAAATCGACCTTTAAATCCTCAGAATATAGTTTATGAAGTTATTACAATTTTCTCCAATTTTTCCAACTCAAAACACTAATAAAAGGATAAACACAATGATGGATTCATGGATTACAGCCAAATTCGAGGTAGAATCACTTACCCTGATAGATTCCTTGAAAATCTCTCTCAAAATCGCCCAAAACCAAGCCCTCTAAGTCAAAAGTTAGAAAATCAAATAAAACCCTCGAATTGCCCCTTTATACCCAGCGGTCTCGCTTCTGTGATCCCTCAGCCGCATTTGCGGCTCCGCACCTGGGGAAATGCCATTGCAGGTGCGGCTTCCACTTAGGTCCAGCACCCTCCGCTTCTGCGGACATATAGCCACTTCTGCGGTCATGCTTCTGCGAGCAGTGGATCGCTTATGCGATCCTACTTCTGCGATCCCGCTTTTGCGGAGTGTTGACCGCTTCTTCGGTCCTTTCCCAGCCCACTCCAGTCCGCTTTTGCGATGACCCCTTCCGTAGCTGCACGTTGGCACCTGTGGCCAAACCCACTGTAGGTGTGATGACACAAGTCTTGAGTAGTTTCGGCTGTCTTCAACGTCCAAAATGATCAGATTTCAATCCGATTCACACCCGGGGCCCCCGTACGAATATACCAACAAGTTCCAAAACACATAACGGACCTACTCATGGCCTAAAATTACATTAAAAACATCGATTTTAAGAATCGCAACCAATTCAAACCTATTGAAACCAAGAATATACGACTTCCAAAACTAACGGCAATTCATACCAAACCAACTCCTATTGACCTCAAATTTTGCACACAAGTCATAATGACACAACAGACCTATTTCAACTTCTGGAGTCAGAATCCGACCCCGATATCAATAAAGACCCTTGGTCAAACTTCTCAAACTTCCAAACCTTCAACTTTCAGGCTTTCGCCAATTCAATCTAAACAACCTGCGGACCTCCAAATCAATATCCAAACATGATCCTAAGTCCAAAATCACCATAAGGAGCTATTGGAACCGGTTATACTCTATTCCGGAGTTGTCTACACAAAGTCAAACTCTGGTTAACCCTTTCAATTTAAGCGTCCAATTTAGGACTAAGCATCCTATTTCACTCCAGAACTCACCCGAAACCAAAACTAATCACCCCGGCAAGTCACATAATCACAATATAACATAGAGGAGGCGATAAATAGGGGGACATGGCAAAGATACTCAAAATAACTGGTCGGGTCGTTACAGATATAAATGGATAATGATATTAAATAAAAAGGCAAGTTAATGAAAGCCACATGAAAATATGAAATACTATATATTAGATAACTTAATAACAATAATTAAAAAAATACTTAATATGAGAAATAGAAGGGAAAGACGATTTGAGCTTGAGATTAGATTAAAGTTACGGTGAAAACGCTCAAATTATGGATAGGACCACAAATTAATGTTTTACTAGATAAAAAACAAACAATTGGATAGAAAACTAAAGTTAAAAAGTATAAAATAAATATCTCATGTAGGTAATTTTACTAACAAAAATTAAAGTCAATTTTGTATGTTAAAGGTAAAAGAGAAAGAAAATTTAATTGCACGTGATACAAAAAATTATAAGAAAATTCAATAAATTTAAAATATAATAATAAAAAAACTTATGTATTAATATTTTAAGCTAATTCAAATTTATAACTTAATGATTAAGGGATAGCCCATGTTGTGCATGGGTCCAATAACACGATATTTAGGTTGTGAGAATGTAATACCCCAATATTTTAAGTGAGGATATATATTAGACATTTAGAAAATAATTAAAGTCCAAAACAAAAAGGAAAAATAAAGGAACAAATTAAACTAATAAAATAAAACAAAAAAAAGAGAGAAAAACCTAGTCAAACTAAAACAAAAAGGGGATTTGTGTCCTTCACCTAGTAGGATTTAAAATATATATATATATATATAAAGTACAAAAAGGGCCGAAGCCAATTCACTAACCAAAAAGAAAACAGAAAAGGAAAAAACAAAAAGGGGGAAAAGGGGGCTACAACGATAACAGAAGCAAAAAACAGAGAAAGAAAGAAGAGGTAAAGAAAGAAGGAAAAGAGAAAAGGAAGAAAAGGAAAAGAAAAAAAAAAGAAAGAGAAAGAAAGAAGAAGCGAAAAACGGAGAAAGCAGAAATAGAAAAGGGAGGAGAGGGAAAACGGGTTTTGGAGAACACTGCCATAGCGAAGCCCATCCACGAAATGCTGTCCGGTCTCCTTTTCTGGCGAATCTTTGAGCCTCAACAATAGAGTTCCAGGTAACCACAAGCATGCTTCCATCTATTGTGGTAATATTGATTTTAGATATAGAATTTTGTACTAAACTTGGGTAATTACAAGGGGTGCAATTTGGTCGAGAATTGAGGAAAACCAACTGAAGGTTTAAGAATAAAAGAAGAAGAGAAGATAGCAGTGTAATTTATTTTAAACTAGTATCTCTATATGCATGATTAAGGAAATTGAATAGTATAGGTAATAATCTATAAAATTATTTTTTTATTTGAAAGATTTTGGACTAATTTAAATTACTCATAGCATGGGTAATTTTAATTCGGCGAATTCAGAGTCTAATACAAAACCTCGAGGGTTGGGTATTCTAAATTAGCTATGAATTAGCCTAAACAAAGAAACTAACATGAGATCGATATTATGTAATTATAGATTGATTGGAGAAATTTGTACGAATTGCTCGAGGTGAAGCATTTGGTATTTCGGCACGACTACTGTGAATAGTAATCTTACCGCAATTTGTGTTTTCATAACTTGCATGATTTACACATGATTTTTAATATGAATATATTATCGATTATTTTGAGTTGCATGTGGGATAAGTATTTTACTCGATATGAAATCGAAATAATTATTTAAGATGAGTACCGTGATTTTAAATATTTTCGTTGTCACTACATCTGTTTTACCGTTACTTGAATTTACTGTATCGAAAGGAAATTATATGATTTGATAAGAACTGAAATGCCTATTTTGTTTTAAAATAGTTTCTACGAGTATATACGGATTACAGAGACAAGTATAAATGGGAGTAGACATTGAAGGATCTTGTAGCTAACGGCGGATTCGTTAGACCTGGTGCACCTTGTATTTGCAGATTACCGATTAGAGTTATAGCCCTCGCTAGTGGGAAGGTAGAACTAGCATACCATTACCGATTTCCTTCGAGTAGGGACTACCGTTATATCTGACTTCTGGTAAAGAAGTCCACAGTTATACCGATTACATGATCCGTTCATTGAAACTTCCCAAAAAAAAAGTGAATACTGATATTATACAATGGTTACCGAGATTATTACTGAATTATTAATTATATTTTACTACAAGAAAAGCATGATGAGACTGGATATTATTAATTGTTTCTGAAAGAGCATTTTATGTGATTTTCTCTTTAAGATACCAGCATGTTTTCTGACTTGTCCCCAAATAAAAACGGTTGTGGTTAAGTGTTATTACTCACTGAGCTAGCGACTCATTCCCCGCCAATTTATTTTAGAGAGACAGCAGTTGACGCAAGCGAGGATCTCGTCAATTAGAGCGCACAGGTTGACATTTTCTCGGTGAGCCTCGCACTTGTTCGCGGGGGCATAGATTTTCTGATTGTTATGGTCTTTTCATTGAACTCCTAGAGTCTCTCCCTAGTCATTATTTTAGTATTATGCGTATCCTTTCGTTATTATGGTCTTATGTTGAGTATCATTTTCATTTATCAAAGTTGGAGATAAATTAGTATTTCTATTGGTTAGTTGGTGGTTTAGTTATACTGGAGACTTGTATTGGTTAATTGACAAATTGTCAATTGTTTGGTTGTTGATTTGAGACAGGAAAAATTTTTGGATGGTCTAAAAACAGGGGAAACTCTATCCGATTTTCTGTAAAATTTCCGATGAGACTTACTTGGGAGCACTTGCTCCTAAGCGCCGGTCACAATCCTAAATTGGATCGTGATAAAGTTGGTATCAGAGCCTAGGCTTTAAGTCCCGAGTCATGGAGCAATGTTTAGTAGAGTCTTGTTCATGGGTATGTAGGCGCCCATACTTATGATCTCGAGGCTACTAAACATTTAGGAATGTTTTCCCTTCTTTCATTCTTTGATCGTGTGTTGAGATAACTTGAGATTTCTTTTGGAATATTTCTTTCGCAGATGGCTAGGACATGCACACCCTCATCCGCTGGATGTGGTGCTGGACGTGGTGCTACCCGAGGTGGCGGTCAAGTTGAGGTTCATCAAACTAGAAGACAGACTGCTTCTCAACCTCAAGTTGGGAACATGGGTCAAACCCAAGCTGATATGCCAGATCAAGTGCAAGAGCAAGAGCAAGGAGTTCAAAACGCTCCACCACCAGTACCAACTGTTGCCTTACCTGCAAATACAGTGGAAAGGTTATTGAATGTGTTAGAGACATTGGTGCCTACTCAGGGCGGAAGTTCAGCTCCTCAGGCTACTTTACAAACACAAGCACCTACACAGACTCAGCCTTTCGGGAATAAGGAAGTATCCCTACACGAGTTCCTGAAATTGAAATCACCAAAATTCACAGGTTCCGATAATTCAGTAGATCCTCAAAGTTTCTTGGATGGGACACTTAAGGTATTATGTGCTCTTGGATGTTCTAGTGAGAGAGCCGTGGAGCTCGCAGCATACAAACTAAGAGGATATGACCAACACATGGTATGAAATGGTATTGCTAGGAAGGCCAGCAGGAGCACCACCACTGACGTGGGACGAGTTCACTAAATTGTTCAAGAATCATTTTCTTCCAGATAGTCTGATGCAACAATATGCTAGAGACTTTGAGAGATTGGTTCAGACTCCAGATATGGATGTGTCAACATATAACACTAAGTTCTGTAAGATGGCTATATATGCTCCTTACTTAGTGCCTACCGAAGAAGCTCGAGTTCAGAGGTTTGTTGACGGATTGGTTGGTCGTCTATACACTACAGTAGCCCCACAAATGAAGACTTTATCCTACTCTGATGTAGTCGACCTTGCTAGAAAAATAGAAAAAAAAAGGACGTGAGGAGCGTGCAGCTAGTGATTTACGTAAGAAGGCCAAAACAGGAGGGACTTTCAGTGGTGGTTTTAGTGGAAATAGAAGAGCAGGAAATCAGGGACAACAACAGGGTTCTCAGATAGGGACACACATGTCTTCACAGTCCACATACAGACCACATTACAGACAAGGTAATAGGGGACCATCATCTTCTGGACATCGTAATTCTGGGCAGATATATGCCACTACTCCAGTCTGCCAGACTTGTGGTAGATCACATTTGGGCCAATGTCGTGTTCTAACTGGAGAGTGCTTTCGGTGTGTCCAGTTGGGACATCACTTGAGGGATTGCCCTCAGCCTCTGAGAAATTTCAACCAGGTTTCTATTCAGTCAGCTGCACCGACTCAGACTACTCGTAATACTTCAGGTGCTACAGGTACAGGAAATAGAGATGGAGGTGCTTGAGGCCGTGCTACTGCGAATCAAGGACAAGGCAACGCTGGTAGAGGTCAGGCGAGAGATTTTGCATTTACCAGACAGGATGCTCAGGCCTCGAATGCAGTGGTTACAGGTATTCTCTCTGTCTATTCATTTGATGCACTTGCGTTGATTGATCTGGGATCTACTCACTCCTATGTGTCCTCGTACTTTGCTTTGAGATTTAGTAGACAGCCAGAGCTATTGAGTGATCCTTTTCTAGTTGCTACACCAGTTGGAGAGTCTCTATTAGTTGAATACGTGTATCGTGCTTGTCAGATTCGGGTCGAGGGTAGAGATACTCTAGCTGACCTTATTGTACTTGATATGATTGACTTTGACATGCTAATGGGAATGGACTGGTTATCTTCTTCCTATGCTATAGTCGATTGTCATGCAAAGATAGTTAAGTTTGAGAGACCAAAAGAACCTAGTTTTATTCTAAGAGGGAGTCAGGTTCCGGAGACTTGCAAAGTTGTATCTTTTATAAAGGCTCAACGACTTCTGAAGAATGGTTGCTTGGGTCTCTTAGCTATTGTAAATGACACAAGAAAGGGAACAGTTAGTATAGAAAATGTACCGGTAGTCAGAAAATTTTCTGATGTATTTCCTGAGGATTTACCAGGATTGCCTCCAGTACGAGAAATAGACTTTGGTATTGATTTGTTACCTAACACACAACCCATATCGATACCCCCATATCGAATGGCACCAGTAGAGTTGAGGGAGATAAAACAACAATTACAAGATTTGTTAGATAAGGGTTTTATTAGACCTAGTGTATCACCATAGGGTGCACTGGTACTATTCGTAAAGAAGAAAGACGGATCCCTGAGGATGTGCATTGACTACAGGCAGTTGAACAAGATAACAATACGTAATAAATATCCCTTGCCTCGTATAGATGACATGTTTGATCCGTTCTGGTTATCATCAACTTAGAATCAAAGATGAAGATATTTCTAAGACTGCTTTCAGAACTCGATACGGGCACTATGAGTTTCTTGTGATGCCTTTCGGACTAACTAATGCTCCAGCTGCATTCATGGATTTAATGAATAGGGTGTTCAAGCCGTTTCTGGATAGATCTGTAATAATATTTATTGATGACATACTGATATATTCTCGTAGCCAAAGAGACCATGAGAATCATCTCAGGACTGTGTTACAGACATTGCGAGAACATCGACTTTATGCTAAGTTCTCGAAGTGTGAATTCTGGCTAGACTCGGTAGCATTTTTGGGGCATGTTGTATCTAAAGATGGAATTATGGTAGATCCTAAGAAGACCGAAGCTGTGCAGAAATGGCCCAGACCTACTTCTCCTACAAAGATTCGCAGCTTTTTAGGCTTAGCAAGCTATTACAGGCGTTTTGTGCAGGATTTCTCTAGAATAGCATCGCCGTTGACCAAGCTAACACAGAAAAATGCAAAGTTTCAGTGGACGGAGGAATGTGAGCAAAGCTTTAAGAAACTCAAAACGTGTCTGACAACTGCACCAATATTAGCCTTACCATCAGGTCCTGGAGGATTTACAGTATTCTGCCACGCCTCGAGGGTGGGATTAGGATGAGTTCTCATGCAAAATGGTCGTGTTATAGCTTATGCTTTGAGACAATTGAAAAAGCACGAGCAAAAATATCCTACACATGAGTTGGAGATGGATGCAGTGGTATTTGCTCTAAAAATTTGGAGGCATTATCTATACGGCGAAACTTGTGAGATTTTTACTGACCATAAAGGTCTGAAGTATATCTTTCAGCAGAGAGATCTAAATCTTCGGCAGCGTCGTAGGATGGAACTACTCAAAGACTATGATTGTTCTATTTTGTATCATCCTGGAAAAGCCAATGTGGTGGCTGATGCATTGAGTAGAAAATCTATGAGGAGTTTGGCACATATAGCCCCTGCAAAGAGACTTTTAGCCAAAGATATTCAGAGACTAGAAGATACAGGTATCAGATTTAGTGTCGAAAATTCAGAGGCATTGTTGGCTTGTGCTCAGGCTAAGTCTTCATTAGTTGAGCGCATTAAGGCCACTCAATATGAGGATGAATGATTATGTAAATACAGAGATGAGGTCTTAGCTGGTAAAAGCAAGGATATGATTATTGAATGTGATGGTGTTCTTCGAACGGGTGACAGGCTATGTGTAGCAGACGTAGATGGATTGAGACATGCTATTCTTAAAGAAGCTCACAACACTAAATACACTATACATCCTGGATCCACAAAAATGTACCATGACCTGAAGCAATTTTATTGGTGGGAAGGTATGAAGAAAGATGTTGCTAACTTTGTTTCTAGTTGTTTGACTTGTCAGCAGGTCAAGGCTGAGCATCAACGACCCGCAGGACTACTACAACAAATTGAGATTCCAGAGTGGAAATGAGAAAGAGGTTACTATGGATTTTGTCACGGGGCTACCACGAACCCTTAGAGGTTATGACTCGGTATGGGTGATTGTAGACCGATTGACGAAATCAGCACACTTTTTGCCAGTGAAGACTTCATATGGTGGAGTCAGGTATGCACAGATATTGATGAACAAAATTTTCCGACTTCACGGAGTTCATGTATCCATCATCTCTGATAGAGGATCACAGTTTACTTTACGCTTTCGGAAATCTTTTCAAGAAGCATTAGGTACACGAGTAAATCTTAGTACTGCATTTCATCCACAGACAGACGGGCAGTCCGAACATACTATTCAGATCTTGGAGGATATGTTGAGAGCTTGCACTCTTGAGTTTGGAGGTAGTTGGGACACTTATCTACCATTAGCTGAATTTACCTACAATAATAGCTTCCAGTCCAGTATTTAAATGGCACCGTACGAAGCATTTTATGGTAGAAGATGTCATTCTCCTATCGGATGGTTTGAAGACGGTGAGACTAACTTATTGGGACCCGACCTAGTACAAGAAGCTATGGACAAGGTCCAATTGATCAGACAGAGATTGCTTGCAGCTCAAAGTAGACAAAAGTCTTATGCTGATAAGAAAAAAAGAGATTTAGTGTTCACCATTGGGGACAAAGTGTTCCTACGAGTCTCCCCTATGAAGAGAGTGATGCGGTTTGGGAAAAGAGGCAAGTTGAGCCCCAGGTTTATAGGACCGTATGAGATACTAGGCCGAGTGGGAGCGGTGGCTTATCGTTTGGCACTTCCTCCTGAGTTATCTTTTATTTACCCAGTGTTTCATGTCTCAATGCTAAGAAAATGTATATCAGACTCATCCCAGGTGCTGGAAGCACCAACTATACCGCTTAATGAGAAGTTGTCTTACGAGGAAGAGCCGATGGCAATTGTTGATAGACATATAAGAAAACTACGGTCAAAAGAAATTGTGTTCGTGAAAGTCTTATGGAGAAACCATACTATTGAAGAAGCTACATGGGAAATAGAAGATGCTATGCGAGTCAAGTATCCTCATTTATTTCAGTTTACAAGTACGTACTTGAGTTAAATTCGGGGACCGAATTTCATAAGGTGGGAAGGATGTAATACCCCAATATTTTAAGTGAGGATATATATTGGACATTTAGAAAATAATTTAAGTCCAAAACAAAAAGGAAAATAAAGGAACAAATTAAACTAATAAAACAAAAAAAAGAAGAAGAGAAAAACCTAGTCAAACTAAAACATAAAGGGGATTTGCGTCCTTCACCTAGTAGGATTTAAAATAAATAAATAAAGCACAAAAAGGGCCGAAGCCCATTCACTGACCAAAAAGAAAACGGAAAACGAAAAAACGAAAAGGGGGAAAAGGGGGCTGCAACGATAACAGAAGCAAAAAACAGAGAAAGAAAGAAGAGGAAAAGAAAGAAGGAAAAGAGAAAAGGAAGAAAAGGAAAAGAAAAAAAAAAGAAAGAGAAAGAAAGAAGAAGCGAAAAACGGAAAAAGCAGAAATAGAAAAGGGAGGAGAGGGAAAACGGGTTTTGGAGAACACTGCCATAGCGAAGCCCATCCACGAAACACTGTCCGGTCTCCTTTTCCGGCGAATCTTTGAGCCTCAACAATAGAGTTCCAGGTAACCACAAGCATGCTTCCATCTATTGTGGCAATACTGATTTTAGATGTAGAATTTTGTACTAAACTTGGGTAATTACAAGGGGTGCAATTTGGTCGAGAATTGAGGAAAGCCAACTGGAGGTTTAAGAATAAAAGAAGAAGGAGAAGATAGCAGTGTAATTTATTTTAGACTAGCATCTCCATATGCATGATTAAGGAAATTGAATAGTATAGGGAATAAGCTATATAATTATTTTTTTATTTGAAAGATTTTGGACTAATTTAAATTACTCATAGCATGGGTAATTTTAATTCGACGAATTTAGAGTCTAATACGAAACCTCGAGGGTTGGGTATTCTAAATTAGCTATGAATTAGCCTAAACAAAGAAACTAACATGAGATCGATATTATGTAATTGTAGATTAATTGGAGAAAGTTGTACGAATTGCTCGAGGTGAAGCATTTGGTATTTCGGCACGAGTACTATAAGTAGTAATCTTACCGCAATTTGTGTTTTCATAACTTACATGATTTACACATGATTTTTAATATGAATATATTATCGATTATTTTGAGTTGCATGTGTAATAAGTCTTTTACTCGATATGAAACCGAAATAATTATTTGAGATGAGTACCGTGATTTTAAATAATTTCGTTGTCACTAGATCTATTTTACCGTTACTTGAATTTACTGTATCGAAAGGAAGTTATATGATTTGATAAGAACTGAAATGCCTATATTGTTTTAAAATAGTTTATACGAGTATATACGGATTACAGAGACAAGTATAAATGGGAGTAGACATTGAAGGATCCCGTAGCTAACGGCGGGTTCGTTAGACCTGGTGCACCTTGTATTTACAGATTACCGATTAGAGTTATAGCCCTCGCTAGTGGGAAGGTAGAACTAGCATACCGTTACCGATTTCCTTCGAGTAGGGACTACCGTTATATATGACTTCTGGTAAAGAAGTCCATAGTTATACCGATTACATGATCCGTTCATTGAAACCTCCAAAAAAAAAGTGAATACTGATATTATACAATGGTTACCGAGCTTATTACTGAATTATTAATTATATTTTACTACAAGAAAAGCGTGATGAGACTGGAAATTATTAATTGTTTCTGAAAGAGCATTTTATGTGATTTTCTCTTTAAGATACCAGCATGTTTTTTGACTTGTCCCCAAATAAAAACGGTTGTGGTTAAGTGTTATTACTCACTGAGCTAGCGACTCATTCCCCGCCAATTTATTTTAGAGAGACAGCAGTTGACGCAGGCGAGGATCTCGTCAATTAGAGCGCACAGGTTGACATTTTCTCGGTGAGCCTCGCACTTGTTCGCGGGGGCATAGATTTTCTAATTGTTATGGTCTTTTCATTGAACTTTTAGAGTCGCTCCCTAGTCATTATTTTAGTGTTATGCGTATCCTTTCGTTATTATGGTCTTATGTTGAGTATCATTTTCATTTGTCAAAGTTGGAGATAAATTAGTATTTCTATTGGTTAGTTGGTGGTTTAGTTATACTGGAGACTTGTATTGGTTAATTGACAAATTGTCAATTGTTTGGTTGTTGATTTGAGACAGGAAATTTTTTTGGATGATCTAAAAACAGGGAAAACTCTATCTGATTTTCTGTAAAATTTTCGATGAGGCTTACTTGGGAGCACTTGCTCCTAAGCGCCGGTCACAATCCTAAATTGGGTCGTGATAGAGAATTAGTATATGTAAATTTTCTTCTTAATTTATTGTATTTGTAACATAAAATTTTACTTACAATGTCAAGTTGTTAAATAGTTATGGATAGTTTCTTAGACGATGCTATCTCTCGTTCAAAATAAGTGCTTCCAAGTTTTTGACAAACTTTTTAAGAGAGGCAAATAATAGCATTATCCTTTATATCTTCTTAAATTACTCTTTGAATATCCTCATATTTTGTAGATCATTAATTGGATCAAGGATAGATTGAGGAATAATAATAATTAATGCCTTCTTGATTTTTTAAAGCCATAATTACTTATGTCAAATTAATTTAGCTAAAGTAAATCGTATTTTCGATCATAGGGAAGTCCGTGAAAACTACTAAGTTACTCGTAAGAAACCATTAGTGCCTCAAAAGCATAGTATATATATATATATATATATATATATATATATATATATATATATATATATATATATATATATATATATATATATATACTTTTTATATATACTTTTTAAAGCTATTTAAATATGAATAAGAAAATAACTTTACATGCAAGGTCATTGCTTGCTTTTCTTTTTCACGTTAAGTTGCACTCTATTTTACCCTACTACGTTATTTTTATAAGATTTTAAAAATAGGTATTGCTAAAGTTAAATAAACATTAATTTAACCAAAAAACTATGAAAAAACTATATTTTTCCAGAAAAAGGACTCTAATATAAATTAAATAGAAATTAAAATAATTTTCTTTTTAAAAAATGAGCTTCCTTTATTTTCCAGGAAAAGGACCCTAGTATTCTTTTTATAATATTTTACTACATAAATATGCTGAAGTTACATAAATTTTACTTTATTATGAAGGAAAGAAATATTAGTTTTAACTAACCATAAAAACTATGAAAAAATAATATTTTTATATAACCATATAATACTCCATCTATTTCAAAAAGATTGACGCCTATTTCAATATTTTCTTAATAGGAAGTATTTATAGCCATTCAAATGCTATGACAAGTTTTAGACTATAAGTTCCAAAAGATTTACAGCCACACAAATGCTATGGCTTATTTAAGACCGCATTTTTTCAAAAGACGTCCTTTCTTTATTAAAGGTTATGCCAAGTCAAACATATATAATTTTTTTGAAACGGAGGGAGTATAGAAATATAATTTTATAACTATATAATGTATATAATTATATAATCTATATAGTAATGATATTGTATTTATCCTCCTAAGTAAGTGGAATAATTATCCTTCTAGATAAGTGGTACAATAATTGTTTTAGAGGTCGTTTGGTACGAACAGTAATACAGGGATTAGTAATGCAGATATTAGTAATGCAGGGATTGTAGTGCTGGAATTATTTTTTATCAAATGTTTGATTCATTGTATTAAAAATTAGTTATGCAATGTATAATATAAGCTTGTTTGGCTTAAAACTATACAAAATCTTCTTTACAATTATACCCTTGAATATTAAAAATTAAAAGGGTTTGAGGGGCGGTTTAATAATTTTAGGGTCTTATCCAGGTATAGTTAAACATGGTATAAGCAATCCCTTGGTTTCTTTGGTATTAGCTAAGCCCTCCTATGAAGTATAAGTAATCCATGTAATAGGTATGCATAAATTGAATTGAGCAACCAAACATTGTATCGAACGGATTAAATTTTTATACAGGGATTATTTTACTCAGTACAGCCTACCAAACAACCCCTTACAGTGATGGCTTATCCAACACATGACTATAAATTGGAAAAGAATGGGCTACATAATCATTGAGCCTTTCACAAATTACTCAATCTTAAATTTGTGTGTTTAATATAAAATCCATGATTATCCTAAACTGTTGTTTATCTTCTTTTGAGTCTAATCACATGTGGTCATTTGTGTTTGTCCACATGTCTAAAAATTCTCACCAAAAGGCTTAGTTATTCTTTATAATTATGCCCCGTCTATCAATTAAATTTTTCATATTATTATTGTATTCTAGTCCATCCTATTTTTACTCACAAACAAATGAAAGAGAATAATTCTGTTTTTGGAATAAATATGTTGTACTGATCTGAAATATAATATTTGTATTGCATAATATTTTTATCCTTTGTCAAAAGTACCAAAAATGGTAAAAAAAAATGCCTTTATAACTAGTTCCGATCATAAATGTCGTAAATAATTAAATGCCAAATTATCAAGTCATAAGTTTAACTATATAAGATCCTTTAATATTAGATTATCAAACAATAAGTAAGTTAAATATAATTTAATATGGTTAAGTCTAAAATACTTTCCGTATAAACTGTACTAAAATTCTTTACCTGAGTTATCGTTATTGTACAAAAACTTGTTAGAACAATTCGACTAATTTTTACAGTTTAGTTCTGCACATAAAAATTCAAAAAAATTTACATGTCATAATTTGCTAAAGAATGCACACACCAAAAACGGTTGGGTAGAGTTAAAACTTCAATTAATTTTTAAAATGTTTTTCACACATAATTCAAACAAATTGCGTGTTAGGAACTGCTAAAATTATACACACAAACGATTGGGTGATTGGGTGAAGGTGGGAACACGTGGTGACGTGAGGGGGGTACAAAGTTAGGCAAGGAAGCTACTGTGAGAGAATTGGGTAATTTGGTCACGGCACATAAAATTTTACTTGGCAGCTACAGTAATGCCGCCAATAACGTTGCTAGTGTTTTGTGAAATTGCATAAATACCAGAATCAAGCAGGCATGTTGATCATCAGCTGCCCGCTTATCCTCTCTTATATTAGTAGTAAAAATAAAATGTGATATTATATATTTTTATTATTGGTATAATATTAATATAAAAAACTAATTAGAAATTCATTGTAGGGAAGATGACGTATAAAGAGAAATATATAAGGAATAGCTCCGAACATGGAAATTAGGAACTTGGGCCAACCATACTTGAAACTTACGGGAACATCATGAAATTCGATTCTAAGAGAGAAGTTTAGCCAACGTACCTTGCTTGAGCTTTTGTTAAGTTACTACAATGTCCCAACACTTCTCGTAAAATCAATCAATAGGAAGATAGTGAAAATCGGATAATAATTAGAAGGATTCTCATAGTGTAACTCTCTTAGGAATTTTGTCAAACAACTTGTATGCAAAATTGACTACAAAGCTCTACAATGGTAAACCCTTCCTCCCTCAACCAATTTCAACAATAAGCTAACCAAAATGGTTCATTAACCCTACATACTACAACCTATTGTCATATGCATGGCCTATTTCCAACCCCCACAATATACTAGAACTCATAACCTCTTTTATGAAAGCTTAAGAGTAGGACTTACCCAGATAGATGATAATCCAGTGATTGACTTCCTTGATTCTTGAAGGTTGGTGCAAGATTGGATGATTAATATGTTTGATTTCCTCCTTCTCTCTCTATAATGCTCTTACCTCTCTCTAAAACCATCAGATAATCGCCCAAAAATAAACCCCAAAGGCTATTTATCAAAATGGGGTCAGGTTATAAAAATAGGAAAATGGACCCTCCGAACTCAAGTCTGTTGTCGCAAAATAGACTGCAGAACAGATATGCGGCCCACAAAATGGATCGTGAAAGTGATACCAAGAACTATAATTGTCTGGACTAGTCTATGAAAGGTCTCCGATCAGCAGACCACTTTAGCGGCCGCACAGTGGACCGCAAATCACTCTCCAAAATTCTTCATGCAAAATCTGCGACGGATGTGTGAACCAAGAAATAACTATGTGATCGCATAATGGACCGCAGAACAACCTTCAAAATTCAACAAATTCTCTGTTCAACTCGACCATGATTATGCAGCCTGTGGAGTGGTTATGCGGTCGCAAACTTGACCGCAGAACTGCCTTCTTCTGTCAAAAATTTTCCATCAACTCCTCAGTGCATTCTCGCTGTGAAGAATTTATACAATCCTCAAACACATAAGCCTACCTCGGCACTACGAAACCTTAAATTCCTTGGTGAAATTTTTATGGGGCCTTACAATGTACCCTCTCCCCCTCTACCATCATCAAAGACATCCAAAAAAGTCTATGCATCCATCTCTAGAACATCTGCTGGCTCAGAAGTCTCACTAGCACTTTCCAAACCCTCTGAAGTGCTGTGAGATGGAAAAGCTTCATCCATGGGCTCAGATCGCCCCCGTGGCCTGGACTGCACAATTGCCTGTTCCTCCAAAATATACACGGAGTTGCCCTCAGAAGCTGCCCTAGACAGGACATAAGAGCTTGACTCAGAGAGGTCTACGCCCCTCACTCTGCCTACTGTGGCCGTCTTCCTGATGGTTTTGGACTTCTCAGGGGTAAGGTACCTCTACCTTGACCACTAGAAGAGTAAACATGTACCTTTTTCAAGTTCGCTGCGGCCTCATGATCGAACCATTGTCTGTATCAAAACAAATAGGATTGTTAGTTGCAAGTCATCACTTAACATAGTTAAGACTCATGTAAGCAAGGGGGAACATTGTGGATACAGTAAGATTACTACAGAAATAGCATTCTATAGGAAAATGGGGACTGTGGTCCATACATTTCTGATGTGCGGCCGCAAAAAGGGAGTTCGAACCGCACAATTGCAAGTGCGGTTGCGCTTCTGACAAAAGACTTTAGAGGCTCAAATGCCTCATCTCTGAAGACAGTGTGTTGGCATTTCTGCGGCCGCATAATTTATTTGCGGTTCGCCAAATTTATAGTGCGGTCCGCACATTTGGTTTCTCAAGAGGTAGAACTCTGATAGAACATGCAGACTTAATGGCGGCCTCTCTCAAAATTTTACAGCCCGCACAATTAAAGTGCGACCGTAGAAACACTTGTCTTCACAAGTTGCCCAGATCAATTAAACTGCAGACCACAAATTCAAGTGCGGCCATATATTTCAAATTTCACGGACACTCAGTCTATTTCACTTAGATTTTCCAATTACTTGTACCAATTGGTATGGAAACATGGTATACGCATCAAATATCACTAACCCAACCTATTAGAGCTTGTATTATTAACTACCCAGTACAGATCTACCCTACACGGACACATGGATGAACTCTAATAACATATGGCCTAAAAAGAAATTAAAATTAAAAAAATTTAAACTAACACAAAGATTAACAAGAAGTGAAGCACACCAGATAGAGTGAGTGCATTAAGTGTGTAAGCACATGTAGGTGTATGTGGTGGGCAGTGAAAATCTCTCAGTAAACTTGCAGAGCAACAATCACTGTAAAGAGGGTGAAAAGCGTAAAATGAACTCAAATCTCCTATTTATACTTAGAGTCATTGAGAGAGAAAAAGACCGAGTTTGGCCGCACAATTCCTTGTGCGGTCCGCACTCTTTCACCTGGGCCTGACTTTTCTAGTCCTCATGTATGGTCCGCACTCTTTCACCTAGGCCTGACTTCTCTAGTCCTCATGTGCGGTCCGCACATTTTTTAGTGTAGCCACACAATTCGTCTTGCGGTTACAGATTAACCCCGCACTGACAGACTCAAGATTCAGAAAGTTTACATTTTGACACTTTGGCAAGCTTCCAATTGTGCGGTTTGTGTGTGAAATGTGCAGCCGCACAAGCACTTTACTACTGTGGAACACAAAATTTTGTGGTCCGCACAATTAAAGTGCGATCTGCAGTTCCTTCAAACTTGGCCATTTTCAGTCCACCCTTCTATCATGTAACACTTAATCATGTAGCATACTTCAAATCATTTTAGGACAACAAATAACATCTAACTACAAAAGAAAAAGGAAAAGAACATGGGGTGCCTCCTAAGAAACGCTTGATTTAACGTCGCGGCACGACGCAATGTCAAACATCCTCAAGTGAAGTAAATGACCGCCATCGCGTGGCTATCTCCAACATTGCCCAAATAGTGCTTCACCTGGTGACCATTGACTCGGAATAATTCATTGTTCTGGTTTTTCAAGTCTAATCGCCGAACGGTGTCACACCAACAATTGCAAATGGACCACTCCACATAGATTTTAGCTTCCTGGGAAACATCCTCAACCTTGAGTTAAACAACAATACAAGAGTGAGCACCTTGAAATCTTTGCTCCAAATGTATTTGTCATGAAGATATTTAACTTTTCTTTGTACAAGGACGAACTCACATATGCATGGTACCGAAAGTCATCCAATTCATTCAACTGTGGAACCCACAAGTTAGCGGATACATCCCAATCAAGATTCAATTTCTTTAGAGCCCACATGGCCTTGTGCTCTAGTTCCACCGGAAGATTACAAGCTTTCCCGAACACTAGCAGGTATGGAGACATTCCGATAGGTGTTTGTAAGCCATCTGATAAGCCCATAATGCATCATCAAGCTTCTTGGACCAATCCGTCCGATTAGCATTCACCGTTTTAGGCAAGATACTCTTTATCTCCCGGTTGAAGACTTTCACTACTAGCTTGTGGGTCATAGGGAGTCGTGACCTTGTGGTAACACCATTCTTGCTAAGTAAAGTGTCAAAATCTTTGTTGCAAAAGTGTGACCCCCATCGCTTGTGATTGCACGTGGAGTACCAATCTTGTAAAAATATTCTTCTTCAAGAAAGCCATTACATTTCTCGCCTCATTGTTGGGTAAGGCGACGACCTCAACCTATTTGGACACATAATCCACCGCGACCAAGATGTAAGTGTTTCCAGAAGAACTAAAAAGGACCCATAAAGTCAATTCCCGAAAAAAATATCAATCTCCAAGATGGTTGTGAGAGGCATTTCATTTTTCTTTGAGATTCCATTGGCCCGTTGACATTCATCACATCTTTTCACTAAATCACTAGCATCCTTGTAAAGAGTAGGTCAAAGGAAATCAAAACTAAGAACTTTGTCCGGCGTTCATTCTCCACCATGATGACCACAATATGGTGAAGAATGACAAGCCCCAAGAATATCGCCTTGCTCTTTTTCCAGTACGCACCTTCTAATCACCCCATCCGTACAAATCTGAAAAGGTACGATTTATCCCAATAATAATCTTGACAATCTCTCTTGAGCTGCTTCTTTTGGTTTGAAGAGAACTCATTCAGAATGATTCCACTCACAAGAAAATTTGCCAAGCCTGCAAACCATGGCACCTCTTTAATTGAAATTGTCCAAAGTTGCTCATCAGGAAAGGAGTCATTGATTTCAAGGCCATCATGCGGCCTCCTCTCCTCCTCCAAACGAGACATGTGGTCTGCCACTTGGTTTTCACTACCTTTCCTATCTTGGATATCAATATCAAATTGCAACAAGAGTACCCATCTCATCAACCGGGCTTTGGAATCCTTCTTGCTCATAAGATAGCGAAGCGCCGCATGATCTGTGTGGACATTAACATTGGCACCCATCAAGTATGGGCGGAACTTCTCAATTACAAACATAATAGTAAAGAGTTCTTTCTCCGTAACGGTATAATTGGCTTTGGCACTATTCATGTTCTTACTAGCATAGTAGACCAGATGGAAAAATTTTGTTGATACGTTGCCCCAAAAAAGCCCCAACCGCTACGTCACTTGCGTCACACATCAGTTCAAAAAGCAAACTCCAATTTGGAGCGGTAATGATTGGAGTAGTTGTCAACTTGAGCTTTAAGAGTTCAAAAGCCTGCATGTAATCATCATTGAAATTGAACTTGGCATCCTTCTCAAGGAGCTTACACAATGGGTTCACCACTTTAGAGAAATCTTTGATAAAGCGCCGGTAGAAACCCGCATGCCCTAGGAAGCTCCGCACACCCTTCACCAGAGTTGGAGGTGGAAGCTTAGAAATTACCTCAATCTTTTCCTTGTCAACACTAATTCCAGTCCTTGAGATTTTATGGCCAAGGACAAAACCTTCCTCAACCATGAACTAGCATTTCTCCCAATTGAGCACCAAGTTGGTTTCTTCACATCTAGCGATTAATTAATTCAAATTTGCAAGACAATCTTCAAAAGAATCCCCAACAACCAAGAAATCATCCATGAAAACATCAAGGTAGTCCTCCACCATGTCCGTGAAAATAGCCATCATACACTGTTGAAAAGTCGTCGGTGCATTGCACAAACCAAATGGCATCCTCTTAAAAGCAAAATTACCATAGGGACATGTAAAGGTTGTTTTCTCTTGATCTTTTGGAGCAATGAGAATTTTGTTGTAGCCCGAACACCCATCAATAAAGAAATAGAAAGCACGGCCGGCTAATCTATCGAGCATTTGATCTAATAAAGGAAGTGGAAAGTGATCATTCCTTGTAACTTTGTTGAGCTTGCGATAATCCATACAAACCCTCCAACTGGTCACTGTTCTTGTAGGAATCACTCATTCTTTTTATTGGTAACGACTGTCATACCCCCTTCTTTGGGACACATTGAACCGGAGAGGTCCATGAACTATCAGAGATAGGGCAGACAAACCCGGTATCCAACTAATTGATAATCTCCTTCTTGACAACTTCTTTCACAGCCTCATTGAGTCTTTTGATGTTCAATGGATGGCTTAGCACCATCCTCCAGCTTGATCTTATGCATGCAAAAGGCGGGGCTTATACCCTGAATATCTGCCAAAGTCTACCCAATAGCCTTCTCCCTCTTTTGTAACACCGCCAATGTGGAATCAACCTGCGCATTACTCAAACAATAGGAAAAAATAACTGGTAAAGTGAAACAAGGGCCAAAAAATTCACACAGAAGGTGTGGAGGCAATGGCTTCAACTCCAAAGTAGGGGGCTCTTATAGAAGTCTTTGTAGGAGGAGTATCCTATTTTTAAGATCCAAAGATAGTTTCCGAGGTGCATAGTTTTACGACCCCATTCCTTGCAAAGTGTTCACGTATTCCATGAAACCATCCATCTCTTCATCATCAAAATTGAGAAAAATGGCCTCCAACATTTCACCAACATTGATAATAGCACTTGTATCATCAACAATAATATCGGTTACTAAGCCACAAAAGAACACACCTCATTGCTATTTGGTTGTCGCATGGACTTACACACATGGAATATCACTTTTTCATCACCAACCCGGAAAGTGAGTTCTCCGGCTTCTACATCACAAAGAGCCTTACATGTAGCAAGGAAAGTACTCCCAAGAATGATCGACACTTCATAATCAACTTCACAATCTAGAATAGCAAAGTTCACCGGTAGAATGAATTTATCAACCCCGACCAAAACATCTTCAATCACACCCAACGGCCTCTTCATGGCACGATCGGCGATTTGCAATCTCATAGAAGTGGTTCTTGGATTCCCAATTCCCAAAGTCTTGAAATCCAAATAGGGCCTCAAATTTGTACTTTCCCAAAGATCACAAAGAGCTTTAGCAAAATCGGCACTCCCAATTGTACAAGGAATCGGGAAAGCACCAGGATCCTCCAACTTATGAGCCACTGAATGAACTGTTGCATTCACTTGATGAGTTACCTTAACAGTTTCAGAATTCATAGACCGCTTAATTGTCACAAGATATTTCATAATCATTGCATAACCGGGAATTTGTTCTAAAACTTCTACCAATGGCACATTGATTGAAAGACTCTTCATCATTTGAATGAACTTTGTTTACCCTTAAAATAGATAAGAATTGAATTTGTATGAGGTTTTAAGGATATGTGGATTGATTCAACACAAATAATCAAGAATGTTAGATAAACAAATTAAAGATGAAATGAACAATAAAACCAACTGTAATGTTGCGGCCCAAATCGGACTTAGGTAGAACTGCAGTTTTTCCCTCGATCGGGCCCTTGGTTCAAAGCCAATTGTGAAAGAAGAACAAACAATAAAGTAAGTACCTTGCAATAGGTAGAAAGCAGAAAAATGAATTTTTATTGCCTTGGTTTGCGTGTTATAATGTGTATTATCAAAGAAAAACTTTCCATTTGTATAGTAGGAGAGTTTCATCCCGAGTACAAGTCTAAAAAAGGTAAAATTTTCCTTTCTCGATAATTACTGATTCGTAACTGGCTTCGGGCGAGATCTGCACCGTGATATCCGGTTAGGCACAGATTTCATGACCCTCTGTTAGTCGTCTGTAGCCATTTTCCATATTTCCCGAGGTCTTAAAACTCGTTTCAAGTCCGGGGAGCGTTGCTTTATCACTCTCGACAATGAGGACGATATTCACCTTTCTTGGGTCTCAATATGAATGGCTCCCTACCTCGTGTATTTGTGCCCGTATACAGATAGTCCCCTCCTTTCTTGGAGAGTAGGTTCGCCGGATAGATGGGAAACGAATAGATCCTGGCTTCTTCCCCCGTACATTATAACTGAGATGACGGGTAAAGCAAAATGTCCCATCAGTCGCGTCATTCTAACTTTGGACACGTGTTGATCATTGGCTGGCTGTTTTCGAATGTGAAATGTCACGCACTAATTTCATTTTCCCCTATAAAAGCTTCGTCTGTTTAAACTTCTTTCACTTTTCGATCCTAGCTTTTACCTTCGAATTTTGTAACGACTTTTAACGTTTTCAATTCTTCATAACCTGCTTCTTGAGCCTTCATATCTTCATCTCTGATATTCAAACCTTCATATTTATTCGTGGATTTCCAACCTAGATCTTCATATCTTTATCCCACTTTCAAACCTTCTTACTCTTTCTTCAAATCTTCATATTTTTCTTTTGAATCTCCATATTCTCCTTCAAATCTTCATATTATCCTTAAAATTTTCATACTTCCCTTCAAATCTTCATATTTTCCTACATCATGATAGCTAAAACTTCCAAGTCAGTGGCTCAGCAGGCTGTCCCTTCATCTTCCCACTCGGCCGTAGATGCCGAGGTGGCCGCTCCCGAGGTGGCTCCAGAGCCCCCCATGAAGAGCTTTATACCCTGGGGCTGCTCTATCGAGGATGACTTCAAGGTCAAAAATCCCTCTAGCCAACAAGATCTAGGCGAGGGAGCATGGAGATACATATGCTCTATCACCAAAGAAACCCTACCCGTATTCCGAGAAGACTGTAAGTGGGAGGGTAAGGACGTGATCGTCCCGGGGCCCAATGACAATATTTCTACTCATGTGAAGGGGTATCTGAGTGTTTACACTTACCTCTTCACACTCGCCCCTATGGATCCCGTAGTTCTTGCTTTGTACAAGAGGTACGAGTGTGCCTTGGGAAAATCCACCCAGCCTTTTGGAGGATTGTGATCCTCTTGCGCCCTTTCTTGAACAACACCGATTCTCCTCAGTTCACCATCGACTACCTACTCCGCCTGTATAGTCCTCGAATCTTCAGAGTGGGACTGATTAAGCTCGTCGGCCTAGCAAGCAAGGCTCCTTTCTCAAGCATTGACAAGGACCGAGACTGAGGTTGGTAGGGGAGGTTCGTTCGGGTGGAAACCGAAAACTTGATCCCCCCGAGTTTCTGCTATTCCCCGAGGAGTGGAACGCATCCCGTAAGTATTGTCTTTCCGGGGTGTTTCTTCCTTTTTGTTCTTTCTCTCATTGCATGTGTTTGTGGTCGTGCAACTGTCACCCAAGTTCCCGATGCAATCTCCCGATTCAAAGAGTGGATCGAAGGGATTTTTAAGCAGATGCCGTACTCCGAGCGCGCATGCGTAAACTTTCAATGGGCAAATGGAAGGCCCGTTCTCATGCTGAGGTTCTTCCCTGAAATAGTTGCCATCATGCACTTAACTTATATAGTTCTAACTCTTTCTTTTTTCTTGCAGGTCTGCCTAAGACCATCAAACTTAGGCCGCTAGATGAGGACGAGGATTAGTCTTTGCCTGCTGAGTCCTCTATCTCAGGACAACCCATGGCTGCCTCGAAGGAGGAGAAGAAGAAAAATAGAAAGTCCTCGGGTTCCCTGGACCCCGAGGGGAAAAGCAAGAAGAGGGCGGCCACTAGGGCCTGAAAGCCCAAGAAGAATACCAAATCTAGGGCACCGAACCCTAGCTATCTCTACCGGATCCGGGATGAGCCCGACGAAGATGACATCTTCGTCGCCCATGGATCGACCCCCACTGAGGAGCAGGAAACGACCGAGAAAGGAGATCACGAGGTAGACCCCCTCATGGCTTGGGAACCTGAGGGGGAGATAAAGGTTGTGACCTCCTAGGAAGACGCTCTTATTCCAAAAGAGGCAACTGATTTCATTGACATCATAGAGATGCCCTCCTATACTGAGTCCATGCTCGAAGAGACCCAAGTGGGCAAAGAAAAGTCAAGTGAGGGAGCACAGGGTTTAGATGATCCCCTCAGGTCCTTTTTCGACCGCATGGACATGTCCATATTTGAGGATTTTTTCGGGCTGGGTCACCTGCAGATCCCGAAGAAGGACATGCCCTCAGGAGCTGGCTGGCCGAGTTCGAGCCCTGAATTTGTAAAGCAAATTCCCGCGCCAAGTGTAGACCCTGGGAGGAAGAGAATGGTCATTCTCATAGTCGCAGAGGATGTCCGTCCTGTCTTCTCCAGTAGGCGTATCCAACTATCTTTGATGCTTGGTGACCGAGGAGGACTAGGCAAAGATGAACAAGGTGGGCATGTTCTTTTCAACGAGGCGCAACAGGCGCTGAACCGGGTAAGGCGTCAACACTTTTGTACCCCTTTATGAATCCCACTTAGGTTTTCCTTTAATGTCTCTCACTACTTTCATTGTTTTACAGGCTTCAGCGCTTCAACAGGAAAGCATCCTTCGGTACTTCTTGGAAATTAACCAGCTTGAGTTCGAGCTCAAAGAACAGGTCCGAAAGAAGGAAATGTATAGGCTTTTGAGTGAGCAACAGGACGGGCCCATAAAGACCTCCCAATTCTCTAGAAGCTCAGAAGGAGGCCTCGACCCTGAAACGGGAACATGCCGACCTGGTTGAGAAGGTAAAGGTCTTTGAAGCTAAAAACTAGGAGCTATTTGTGGTGACTAACTTCACAACTTCACAGGTCTAACAGAAGATTGACCTGATCGGCCAGCTGCGGACAGAGATGGACGAGGTTAAGGCCACGACCGAAGTGTGAAAGAGCAAGATGGATATTTTGGCCTCGGAGAAGGAAGCTTCCAAGGTGGAGCCGGCGTCGATCGAGAACCAATTTTGGGTGGTGAAGGACAAAGACGACTAGTGGTCTCGGTTGAACGATGATCTTCGGGCACAGTTGAGCTCGACTGTCATAGAACTAGATGCTCTCGGAAGAAAATACGCGACACTGAGGTCCAAATTGGACACAACCTCCGCTGATGCCAAGGAACTGGTGGCCCAGTACAAGGTCGATGTGGAGGCAGCTGAGACCTGCTTAAATACAAAGACTGAATACATGAAGCGGCAATCCCAAAGAGAGACCCTCGAAGAGATCCACGCCTGAGGCTTTGACCTATCTGCACAGATTGAAGAAGGTAAGAGGCTCGAGGTCGAGGCCAAGGATCTCTACGAACTTGAGGGTGCCAAAGGCTTCAAGGGTTCCGAGGGATCTGAGGGCTCCGACAGTTCTTGCGACGATTCGGGCCCCGGTGAAGACCAGGCGTAGATGCCTTAGTACTTTTTCAGTTTTTTGTTTTTCCTTATGTATATATTTTTTTTGTTTATTTTGAGGCCTTTCTATTAGGCCTTTGTAAATATATTTTGGAATATATATATATATATATATATGAAAATTTTCCCATTCTAGCAATATCATGTCTTTACTTATCCTGCATCTTCTTGCAATTTCTATTCTTGCATTGTTTTTGATGCCTAAGCATTGGATCAAATGTAGTTCTGGGGCATTCATTTTTTGGAAGTTCAAATGAAGCCTGACTTCGATGCGACTTTGTCTGCTCGTGACTTTGTAGACTCCGTGAGACCGTAGGTTCCCAAGATGCTTAACTGTGTTTAGACGATGTTTTTGTCTAAGGTACGAAATTTCGTAAAAGCCTTAATTTCTGGTTACGGGATTCGAATGTCTCTGAGCCATTATTAGGGTGGCCGTAGCCTTTTCATTTAGGGACTGCCTAATAGGTTTGGTGCCTCAGCGATTCGATAGCCCGGGTCGTCCGAATTTTCTTCGGGCGATAGTCCCCGAGTAGGGGTAGCCCTTGGCTCGATAGTGCCCGAGTACAGGTAGCCCTTGGGCTCGATAGTCCCAGAGTGGGGCAGCCCATAGGCTCTAGGATCCGGAAAAAAGAAGTAAAAATGCGTAATTGCAAAGCGGCAGTTTCTTTTATTTCTTAGTATGCAAGGTACACGATCGAAAGTGCGTAAAAACTTGTGTCACGGCTAGAGCGGACTATGTGAGCATCGTCATTCGACCGTTTGGCCCTTACAATGAATCCTAACCACCAAGCCTTTGCTTTTAGCATACAAAGTTTTCTTTTTTCCTTGCAAAAGACCTTAATCTGAGGGTAATGGCCCCCTAGTATTCGAGGTCGAACTCCTGAGGACCCGGATACTGTTGATCGGAAGTGAATGGTCATTGATTCCGATTTGAAACCAGTCTTCGAATCTAAGCTAGCACGTTTTACTATTGCCTCATTAAAAGCCTTATCGAAAATGTCACGCCCAAAACCTGGGGAGGTGTGGTCGGCACCCGGTCCATATTTGGCTCGAGCGTACTACTTTATAACTGTGAACTACGGAGGGGTAACCCTCAACATAGGCCGACGAGGCCTACCTTACAAATCAAAGCCGAAGAGGCCACTATAAATGTCTACAACTAGCAAAGCCAAACTAGCATGTAAATAGGGATGGCACGACCACAATACTGATATACAAAATATACAGGACTCGTCTACAAGCGTCTAGAGATAAATGAACTATATCATGGTTGGGACAGGGCCTCGACCTAACCTTCAAACCTGTATATATAAAATGGACTCCAAGGTCTAGACCTGGTAACTCCGTTAAGTGGAGCTTACCAACCAAGCTGATGTTTGGCTATGTCTACTGGGAAGGTCTATCCAGCTGTCTATCAGGACTTGTAGGCATAAAATGCAGCGTCCCCGGCAAAAGGGACATTAGTACGAAATAATGTATCGAGTATGTAAGGCAATATATTAACTGAAAGCTGATACTAAACTGATAATATAATAACTGAAAGTAACTGGGAGTCAAAATAATCTGAAGATATGCTTACCTGCTAATATTGACTCAAATCTCTCAATATAGTAAGTAAAATAGTTGTACGGCCCTATGAGGCTCGATAACTGTAACTGCTCTGCCATAGTAGGCTCACTCATAGGCGCTCGGCCACACTAGGCTCAATATATAACTTACCATCTGATTAGAGGTTGCCCAATTGGGGCCTGCCCATCGATTATAGCTCGATGGTGGTGAAATATTGTAATACTGCCTAATAGGGGCCTGCCCACCGATTATATATCGATGGTGGGGAAAATACTGTAATACTGTGTGTGTATGTGTGTATAAATAAATAAATAAATAAATAAATATATATATAACCCTCTGCATTCTTGATCAGAAGAGGTCAATACTTAATAGAGTATAAAGTCCCGATAAGGGAGAATATGATAACTTATGAGACTAGGATAATGTACATAAATTCAAGAATATGAACTTATCTTTATGTCTCGCTATCAAACACATGTAGTTAGGGGATCATGCCAAAATGAAGGAAAGGTTTAGCCTTTATCATAATCTATCCAATAACTATGTTGAACTCCTCGTCGCACTTCAATCTACATCAACGATAATAATGCCATCACTAAGCTACGAAAGATGCAATCTTCGTACAACAAGCGATAAGCTTAATTTACATTAAAATGGGTAACATCTCCCCTGTTTTCCTTGCTTTACCAAGTCCATAAATCCAAAAGAACCCATACAACCTTCACCTATATACTTTCAGCACCACAACACAAATCAAGCTAACGGCAACAAGTGCATAAACATCACCAACGAAACTACTATTTAGCACGACGAACGACAAACTCGGATTAAATACCTTTTGAACCCTCTAACCCCAAATTGATTCATTAATTAGCATAGCAACATATCTAGCATGATATTAAGTACAATGGGAGGACTTCTAACCTCCTATCAATCTCCTAATTCACCCTCAAACGGTCCAGCAATCCAACAACAACAAGTACAAGTTTCCATTATTATGTTGTCCTTTCTCTTGATATTAATAGTACCAACAGCAAGCTCGACATGTAGGCAATATATTTATAATAAAAAAATCATAAGAAAGTCATTTTACAAAGTTTCCAACCATTTAAAGTTCATGGAAATAATTTTTCCAAAACAGTCCATTAAAAAGAACTACATCTCAAACTATTTCGAGTCTCCTCTTGTAGTATTTTGCCCAAATAATGCATCCAACAGACAAAAAACTTCAAGAAAATGTAGTAGGATGGCATACTCACCTTAACCAGTTGAAAAAACATGAAATTTACGCCAAGAACAGCCCACAACTATCCTCAATGACACCATAACACTATAGGTGTTGTATTTTCTTCTTGAATCAACTTTTGGTGTTTAAATTGGTGTATAAACACTTGTAGTTCACCTTGAAAATCTAATATATTGAAGGAGGGACTGAATATAAACTTAATCAACAAAAACAACATGAAATTTGAGCTTACTTCACTATGAATAACCCTCAAAAACAGCCACCAGATGAAGAAGTACGATCTAGCAAGCACCACGGGGTTTCTAGCGTTGGATTCATGTTTTAACCTTAGGTTTTCACCCTGTAATCATGGAGGAACCCTTGGAGAGCATTTATGAGGGTGTAGGAACTTTTTTGTACGAGAAAAATGAGTTAAAATTATTTAGAATTGACTTAAATACAAGCTGGAATTTTACACCAACTTTGTGGGTCCCATGGGAGCGGCTTGCGTAGTCTCGCAAAAACGCAACTATCTCTCTACTCCGGTGTTGTATCGATGAACGGTAAAATGAATTAGAAACTAACCTTGTAGATATTCAATTTGGTAGGTAAATTAACCCATATTTCCATGTATATTGGGATAAAAGCTCGGATGCCTTTTTTCTAATTTTCAGCACATTATGAATATATCTTGGGATGACCTTTGCCAATTTTTGTTCCACACAATGCTTGACTTCAAAACATAGCACACGACTATCATATGGCTAAAATAACTCATAACACTAAACTCCTCATCATGTTAAGCACCCTAGTCTCACCCCAAAATTACATGTTATAACATTCCCAACTTGCCGACTTTCAACGAAACTTATTTTCTTCAATTCGTTTAGCTTCTAAGCCTTCCAACCCTCTTGGTACCTGGTATTAGTGATCTTAAATATTTGTAACCTCCAGGGTGACATGATTAACTTAATTTATGTACTTTCGAAGATGATCTCATTTGTGAGCTTACATCAATTGACATACGACATACTCTCACGTATGAAACCATGGGTGTAAACAAAAAAGCCATTTTTGGACAAAGCCGGTTCAAGGAAAAAAGAGTGAAACACATGCTTTCAGACCTAATAGCCACATCCATCCTTGGCCATTTACCTGCATATGTTAGTCTGATTTATAACATGATTAAAGAATGATTGAGTTTGTACCTTAGCAGTAGTCCCGCTTTAGTGTGTCATGTTCTAGTTGTTCGGTAGTTGTACGCCATTTCCTGCTTTGAGTATTATGATCCTTTACTGGTTATTCCGACAACTCGATATGGTCCTTCCGAGTTCAGTCCCAGCTTCCCTTCATTTAGGTTCCTAGTTTGTAATGTTACTTTCCTTAATACCAAGTCCCCTATTTGAAAGTGTCAGAGGCTGGCTCTTCGGTTATAGTACCTTTCTATTCGTTGTTTCTGGGCAGCCAACCGGACTAGGGCAGCCTCCCATCATTCATCTAATAGTTCCAGGCTCTTGATCATGGCTTCGCCATTTGGCTCTTCTGTTGCATATTGGAACCTGAGGCTTGGTTCTCCCACCTCGACCGATATTTAAGGTTTCGTCCCTGTAGACTATGAAAATGGGGTGGCCCCGGTGCTAGATTTTGAAGTCGTACGTTATGCCCATAGGATTTTGAACAATGCCCCTTCGGAAAAGCTAAATCTGGCAGCCTTGGTATGTAGGGCTTTCGATTCTTTGGGATACGAGGGCAATTTTCCGGTCTTCAAGTAGTCTATGTATTTTTTCCTCCAGTTCCAAGTTAAGCTCGTTGAGTTTACTTCGACGTGGCCTTCTGCTATCACTGACTTCATGAGCTGCACTACTGTTCCTGAACTAAATTCGTCGGCATCAATTGATGACCCTAAGTTAGCTAGAGCATCGGCCTCGCTGTTTTGATCCAAGGTACGTGCTGCAGGGTCCATTTCCTGAATTGATGCATCGTTACTTGTAATTTGTCTAAGTATCTTTGCATCCATTCTTCCATTATTTCGAACGTCCCGTTAACTTAATTTACCATGAGGAGGGAGTCGCACTTAGCTTCGATCAGCTCGACCTAAAGCTTTTAGCCAATTCTAGACCTGCAATCATGGCCTCATACTCGGCCTCATTGTTAGTTAATTTCACAATTATGATAGATTGCCTAATTACATTTCCCGTATGTTGTTTTAATACGATGCCGAGCCCCGAGCGTTTTGCGTTCGAGGCACTGTCTGTGAAAAGGGTCCATATTCCCGAAGTGGTCTCCGAGGTTAACAGTAATTCCCTTTCAACTTCGCGTATTAAGGCCGGTGTAAAGTTGGCCACGAAGTCTTCCAAAATCTAAGATTTTATGGAAATTCGGGGTCGATACTCGATATCCTACCTGCTGATTTCGGTGGCCTATTTGGTCAACCGGCCCAAGAGTTCGGATTTGTGCATGATGTTCCTCAGTGGGTAAGAGGTTACAACACTTATAGGGTGGCATTGAAAGTACAACTTTGTCACAACCCAAACCGTAGGCCGCGACGGGCACCCGGTCCCTTACTTAACCAAGTACCAATGTAACATATCTTTCTTATCATACCATCATGGGTAAGTGGGCCATAAGGGTCATCATGAGATAACCAAAATAAAACATGAGGGAGTACTAGACATAGGACGACCCGACATGAAACATAAACTTATACATGTGACATACGGGCCTATAAAACCGACATGATCATTTGTACACTCAAAACATAGGCCTACAAGGCCATACAATCATCCATAAACTATACATATGTCTACAAGCCTTTAAGAGTATAGAAAAGTCATAAAGGTCGGGACAGGGCCCCGCCATACCAATCAATACATGTACAAATCATACTGACCAGATAGGCAACTCCGGAGCAAGTGGAGTGCACCATCACTTTCCGCTGAGCTGATAGCCTCCTAGAAGGACGGTCAACCTGTCTATCGGGACCTACGGGCATGAAATGCAGCATCCACAGGAAAAAGGGACGTGAATACAAATAAAGTATCGAGTGTGTAAGACATAAAAAGCAGTATATAAAAGACATAAAAGAAACATAGAGTAAAGAACTCAACCTGTAAGTCTGAATAGCTCTGTGAATCATGAAACATTTATAATGTCATGCATATGTGATTAACTGTCTCGTCATGCATATGTATATGCATACATTACATCATTAAGCCTCTGAGGGCATCCCATTATGTCATCTCGGCCTCTGTGGGTGAAATCATCAACGTATACCATCTGATCAGGTAGTGGTGCGTATATAAGGCCATATTCTTTCCCCGTACCTCATATACATATAATATATGCGTATATAATGCCACTGGGTCATGGGTCAATGTCCAAGTATAAATGAATGCAATGCATAAGAAGTAAGTCAATTATATCTCTCGGGATGTCATAAGATCAATATGCTTTCAGTTAATATCATGGAATAAACTTTATCAAATTACATATTTTTTGAGACCCATGAAAAGACAATATAATAATAGGACACATGGGTAATCGAGAACACATGCATCCCTAGTACTTCTATGAATAGAGTCATTTGTAAATATTGCGTGTATGCTAGTTTCGTTGTATAGTAAGGATCATGCCAAAACGAAAGAAGCGATAGCCTTAACATACCTTAACTCCGTTGAGTCCTTAATACCTTTCAAGAACTTCTTCAAACAACTCAATTCAATCTACCATAGCATAAAGAGATTCAAAATCAGTGTTGAGTAAAGACTAAGTCCGCAACTAAACTAGTTGCTAGTTTATGTAAATTTGGGCAGCAACTCTCGTGTAACAAGGGCCTCCTCCAATACCATATACCAACAACGAAAACCAGAGAAATACAATAAGAACAACATCAACAATAGGGTACAAATTTTT
Source organism: Nicotiana obtusifolia (assembly GCA_002018475.1). NCBI lineage: Eukaryota > Viridiplantae > Streptophyta > Magnoliopsida > Solanales > Solanaceae > Nicotiana > Nicotiana obtusifolia. The sequence goes on from MCJB01000001.1 coordinate 87,636, forward strand.
CATTAACAAGTCATCAACATATCACGATGAGTGGCAAGCTCATATTGAATCCTTTTAGCACCCTTCAACCCCATTGTCATTCATTCTTGAAACTAGTAATATTTGCAGTATAATAACCAATACCTTTTAAAGGATTTCCAACACTTGTGCTCAATTTCTATGTTACCCCAAATAGCCTAACACAAGATAATTTCACTATGGACAACTTCCAAGTGCTTTATAGCCATTTCTTTTCTAGTCACCAATTTCCTCAACAAGATTGACATGTATGCCAACATAACCATGCTAACAATATCATATCAAAATTATTTTCCACAATTTCCATCCATATGAATTCATATACACAACTCCAAAATAGTCCAATAAAAGACAACAACTTCAAGTTCTATCTTCAACTCTGCTTTCTTTGCCATCAATGCCAAAGCAAAGTTGAAGATTGTTACCTTCTGTTTTATGATACATCACGTAGAAGATTCTTAATTTTTGCTAGAAATAAACCATATCGTACAGAGAGGATACTATTTCAAATCACTTTTTTAGTAGATTTAGGAACATATGTATTCTTTTGTATAGTTGACCTAGATTCACTTCACACTGTTTTTGTACATATGATTGTCTATCGATGTTATAAGATAGACAATCATCACATCATCATAGGTCTAACCCATCATAGCTATCTAGGTATACTTGGTTGTCAAGTTTCGATGACCAAGAGTATACGTCTTTTCTATTGGGAGGTAAGGTCTATGTCCCCCTCCATCTCTGTATTTTATGTTATGTATATGAAAATTAACACTAGGCATGCTGCCTAGTGGATTTGATTAAAAAAAGTTCTATCTTGTAATTTTTCATTCAAATAATTTAACCAACATATATATAAGCTTAAGCCCAAGAAATAGGATGCTATACATACCTTAATAATCAGAACAAACTCGAACCAAAGCTTCCCTTAGCTTACAAGCAACCTTAATGGCATCACAACCCATATTCACTTAGACTAATTATTTAGGTTAGGTCTAGGAGAAACCACCTTGGATTCGACTTGGAACCATGTAGGACTGTTAGAGAGGTGTTTAGAGAATTTGGGAACGGTGTTCTTTGTCGAAAATGACCAAAAAAGAGCCGTCCAAACCCTTTAAAATGTTCAAGGGTCGTCCACCGCCTAAGTGGGTTCCATTTGGAGCTGCTTCGCAGTCTCGTGAAAACGCGAATATCTCCCTACTCCAATGTCGTATCGACGAGCGGTTTAATGCGTTAGAAACTCGATTAGTAGATATTCAACTTGATATTCTATTCGTCTCGTAATTCAATGTATATTAGGAGAAACGCCCTGCTATATTTGACCTAATTTTCAGCACATTATGAACGTAACTTGTGATGACCTTTGCTGAATTTTGTTCCATAACTCGCTTGACTTCAAAATTTAACATACGACTACCATACGACTAAAATAAATCTTAACATAACCTCCTTATAATGTTAAGCACCCTAGTATCACGCTAAAAGTACATGTTATAACATTCCAAACTTGTCGACTTTCGAGAAAACTTATTTTCTTTAATTCGTTTAGCTTCAAAGCTTTCTAACCCTCTTGGTACTTGTTATCCATGATCTTAAAGATTTGTAACTTCCAAGGTAATATGATAAACTTAATTTATGTACTTTCAAATATAATCTCATTTCTGAGCTTACATCAATTAACATACGACGTACTCTCACGTACGAAAACATGGGGTGTAACAGGCTTTAGCTTTCTGGAGGCACTTAGCAAAGGGAGCGCCAATTTTTCCAGGTGAGGATACCTTATTTCGGCCTTGCCTAGAGTTCTGCTGACATAGTATATTGGAAATTGCGTACCTTCCTCCTCCCCAACTTATCACCACCTCAGAAAACCGCCAAGTAAAGGTACAACTGTTCGTCAGCCTTCGGAGTGTGCAGCAGGGGCGGACTCGATAGGTACCGTTTGAGTTCTTCCAAAGCTTGCTAGCATTCTGGGGTCCAGGAAAAGTTATTTTTCTTCTTTAACAGTGAGAAGAATCATTGGTTTTTGTCCGAGGACCTCGATATGAACCAACCAAGGGCGGCTATACGCCCAGTCAGCCTTTGAACGGCCTTGACATTGTCCGCCATAGTGATGTCCTCTATGGGTTTGATCTTTTCTTGGTTGGTCTCGATCCCTCGGTTGGATACCATGAACCCGAGGAATTTTCCCGATCTGACCCCGAATGCGCACTTCTCTGGGTTCAGCTTCATATTATATTTCTTCAGTATGTCGAAGGTCTCCTGCAAATGTTTCAAATGGTCCTCTGCTCGTAGGGACTTGACTAACATGTCATCAATATAAACCTTCATTGATTGCCCTATCTGTTCTTTGAACATCCAGTTTACTAGGCCGTGATAACTGGCACCGGCATTCTTTAATCCGAACTGCATTACATAATAGTAGGTGCCAAATTTAGTGACAAAAGAAGTCTTTTCTTGATCGTCCAGGTCCATCAGAATTTGTTGAACCCGAAATATGCATTGAGAAAGGTAAGTATCTCACGCCAGGTCATTGTTTCGATCATCTGATCAATGTTAGGCAAAGAGCAAGAATCCTTGGGGCATGCCTATTTTAGATCTTTGTAATCTACACACATTCTTAGCTTATTCCATTTTTTAGGCACTACTACTACGTTAGCTTACCAGTCGGGTTATTTAACTTCCCGAATGGACCTTTAGATGAACGTATGGTTGACCTCGGACTGCGGTCTCCTCTTCTGCATAACCGGATGAAACTTTCGGTCCAACCTCAGCTTGTGAGTGGTTACCTCTGGTGGGATCCATGTCACATCAAGATTGGACCAAGCGATGCAATCTATGTTAGCTTTAGGAATACCATCATAGCTAAGTGGGCCAGAAGTGCTGTCATGAGATAACCAGAATAAAACATAAGGGAATACTAGACATAAGATGACCCAACATGATACAGAAACTTATACATGTGACATACAGGCCTATATGACCGAAATGATCATTTGTACACACAAAACATAGGCCGACAAGGACATACAATCGTCCATATACATAAATATGACTAAATGCCTCTAAGAGTACATAGATATCATAATGGCCGAGATAGGGCCCCGCTATACCACTCTATACATGTCTAAAGCATACAGACCAAATAGGCAACTCCGGAGAGAGTGGAGTGCACCAACACCTTCCACTGAGCTGATAGCCTACTAGGAGGACTGTCAACTTGTCTATTGGGACCTGCGGGAATGAAATGCAGCATCCCCAGGCAAAAGGGATGTCAGTACAAATAAAGTACCGAGTATGTAAGGCATGAAAAGCAGTATATGAAAGACATGAAAGAAACATGGAGTAAAGAACTCAACCTGTAAGTCTGAATAGCTATGTGAATCATGAAAAATTTATAATGTCATGCATATGCATATAAATGTCATGTCATGCATAGGTATATGTTTATAACATCATCAAGCCTCTAAGGGCATCCCATCATATCATTTCGGCCTCTGTAGGCGAAATCATCAAGGTATATTAGCTGAACCGGTAGTGGTGCGTACATAACGCCAGAACCTTTCCCCATACCCCATATACATATAATATATGCGTATATAACGCCATCTACTCATGGGTTAATTTACATGTATAAATGAGATCTCTCGAGATGTCATAAGATTAATATGCCTTCGGTTAATATCATGGAATAAACTGCCCACGCACCGACCTCAGGGAGCGCGACCGACGCTCAACCAAGATAACCCGGCCGAGGATGTTTGTACAATACCTTCTACCCGAACTCACTCGTTAATAAAGGAAAGATCCATTTCATTAATAATACAATGGGGAGGACCATGTGAACAACACTGATTCCTTATCATTAGTTACATCATTTATAAAGTTCAAAATGCATACACTTTCATGGTTTGAAGTGGAACGTGTGATACAAATACAAAATTACTAGTTTGACTTCCCCAACACTAACATACCACCCACACTATGCTTATGGAGCCTCTAATAGATACAAAAGAGTACGATGATAGTGCCGCCAACAAGACCCCGGCTATACCTCCAAACATAATAGACAAGGAACAAAAGATATACAACCTCTATGTGAACTGGGGCTCACCACGTCAGCAGGGAAAAAGGTGTAGCGCTATCAATGATCAAAGTCGCCTGTTGTGGATCCACCTGCAACCATTAAAGATGCAGCACACCGGGTAAAAGGGATGTTAGTACATATAAATAGAACGAATGATAACACTAGGAAGTACAATCATTAAATCAATGGGAGCCTCAAACAATACCAAAACATCAAGTTAGGAAGACAAGTTCTCAAGTAAATTTCCATATTTTAGGTTGGGAGATCTTAGCGCCAATATCCCACCGCGATCTTAGCACGGAGTCCGATCACGGCCCGATCGGTTAGGCTGTCTCACACAAAGACATCAACCACAATCACAATTATTATCCTAATCTCAATCATTGTTTCAATCATAATCTCAAGCACAATCACCGCCATGTGTTCGGCGTGGCGTACGATCACGACCCGACCGGCTAGGCCGTCTAACCATAATGCCATGTGGATCGACATCACCCTTTTCTAGAAATTATCTCATCCCAATAATGGGGAATATTCTCATCACATCAATATCATCCCAATAAAGGGGTACAATCACAATTCACTCCTACACCAACACGTCTACTTTCGGGGTTAGTTTATTTCAACTTATATACCACCGCGATCTTAGCACGGAGTCCGATCACGGCCCGATCGTTTAGGCCATCTCACCCAAAGACATCAACCACAATCAAAGTCATTATCCTAATCTCAATCATTGTTTCAATCATAATCTCAAGCACAATCACCGCCATGTGTGCGGCTTGGCGTGCGATCACGACCCGACCGGCTAGGCCGTCTCACCATAATGCCATGTAGAACGACATCACCCTTTTCTAGCAATTATCTCATCCCAATAATGGGGAATATTCTCATCACATCAATATCATCCCAATAAACGGGTACAATCACAATTCACTCCTACATCGACACGTCTAGTTTTGGGGTTAGTTTATTTCAACCTACCTTTCCTCGATGACTAACGATACTCCCAGGGTGTTTATTTATTTAAAGTATTGAAAACTCATTTCATTATCTTTTATACACCATTCATTTCATTGGCACCAATGGCCATAACACAATGTCACTCTTGGCACGTTGGCCGTATTTCATATTTCGTGTTCATCTCTTTTACTTTCAAACATTATCACGGATCATCAACAACAAAGAATTTCAATTCAAGACTTTAAGTCCACATAAGAACAAATAAGAATGTTAAATCACATTGAGACTTCTTACACAATTTGGCATAATAGCTTTCATTTGAATCACGACTTGAAGTTATAGCAATTTGATATGCAACTCATGCTTCGAGCACATTTTCAAAAAGAATATAACGTAAGAAGAACATCTAGAATACATATTGAACATATATATTTTTTGACATGAGGCTTATTCGGAATAATCAATTTATAATGAACAAATCGGGACTTACAAGTACATTGTTGGGTTCAATTTTAGCCAGGATACCTCGCCTCGAGCTTTTTTAATTACAACGATGTTCCAGAATTCTTAGCCACTTCGATCTCTTTAGAGATATAGCAAAATTAAAGACAAATTAGGAAGGAGTTCATAGTTCCAGCTCATTTGAGCATTTTATCAAACACTAGGCGTGCATTAAAGTTTCAAGGTCCTCTTATGGTGGATTCCTTCATCCCCAACCCAATATCTACTCTTTTCTAGCTCAACAACCTTCCTACAACTTTGTTGGTACATGCATGCATATATAACACCCCCACACCTAAGAATTACACTTCCCATTATCCATCTTCTACCCCAAACTCGAAATTGAGGACTAGGGTATGGAACCTTACCTCTTGGATGAAGACCTTGTGAATTTTTCTTGTGAATTCTTCAAAACTTGCGCAAGGATTGGTAAACAATAACCTTGGGAACTTCTCCCTCACTCTAGACCACTCCCCTATCTCTAAATATCAGTTAGGACCAGCCAACATAACCCACAAGTTGTTTAAATTAAAATGGGATCGGGTGACATTTTCAAAACGTAAACTCTGCGAAGCCAGGTCTGGGGTCGCTGACCGGACCGCAAAATAGGTATGCGGCTCACAGAAAAGGGTCCCAAAATTGGGCTGTTCGGGTTGGATATGCAGCAGGTCTGCAGACGCATAATGGACTGTAGAACCTCCTTCTGAAGTTTCTATTCTTCATTGAATGTACGCCCTGCGAAATGAGTATGTTGCCACATAATTGACCGCAAAAATATCATCCCAAATTCGCCCAATTTTGTGCTTCAATCTGCGGCATGTTTTACGGTCTGCAGATCAGTTCTACGACCACAGAATGGACCGCAGAAACGCCCTACTCTGCTAAACATTTCTTCAACTGCCCAAATCACTGTTCAATCATGAAAATATAAGTCTATCTTGGCATCACGAAATCCCGGGTTTTAGGTGAATTTTATTAGGGCCTTACATCCTCCCCTGCTTATGATTATTCGTCCTCAAATGATGGACATAATCCGCCATTGGAAACCAATGTGACTCAACTGCTATTCCACACACCAGCAGTTCCAAATTTAAGAGTTTCCCCTATCACTAGGCCTCTCCACCTGTCAGAGAATCCTAGAAACCAACCCTAACAACATATACATTAGCCAATGATGCAACATAACATAAAAACAACGCCAACCGTGGCCTCACGAGTAGTATATTACAAAAAATGAACACCCTTAACATCAACTGTACAAATGATACACAATTCACAGGGAACAATTTCATAGAATCGATTACATAGCTATTCAATCAAATGAGGGTACTTCTTCTTTATCTCTTCCTCGGCCTCCCGGGTGGCCTCTTCAATCTCTTTGTTTCACCATAGTACATTCACAAAGGCAATTTCTTTATTTCTAAGCTTACAGATTTGCCTATCAAGAATAACAACTGGAATTTCTTCATACGTCAATTTGTCATTGCCACACTAGCCTCAACAGGAACAATAAGCGACTGATCTCTAACCACCTTCTTTGACATGGATACGTGGAGCACGGGGTGCACTAAAGACATCTGTGGAGGTAGTTCAAGCTTGTAAGCCACCCGACCAGTCCTCTGAATGACTCTGTATGGTCCGACGCACCTTGTACTTGACTTCCCTTTCTTACCAAACTGCATTATACCCTTCATGGGTGAAACCTTCAAGAATATCCAATCATCCCCTTTAAATGCCAAATCCCTAAGACGCACATCCGAGTAGGACTTTTGATGACTCTGAGCAATTTTCAACCGTTCTGTAATGATCTTAACCTTCTCCATAGCCTAATGCACGAGGACTGGCCCTATTAACTATACTTCCCCAATCTCGAACCATCCAATGGGAGATCTACATCTCCTACGATATAAAGCCTCGACAAGTGCCATCTAATGCTAGCATGATAACTGTTGTTGTAGGCAAGCTGTATGAGCGGCAAATGATCATCCCAGCTACTCTTGATGTCAAGAACACAAGCGCGCAATGCTCAAACATAGGAATAGTCTGCTCTTCCTGCCCGTCAGTCTGCGGGTGAAAGGCTGTACTAAGATTCACCTGAGTAGAAACTGGAGTGTCATGCAACCTTATTATTTCCTTAATATACAACTAAGCATATTGTCCTGCCGTGTCGGTAGCCTTAACAGGTAAGAAGTGAGTTGATTTCATGAGTTGATCCAGAACCATCCAAATTGAGTCATACTTATGAGGCGTGCGAGGTAGTCCCACCACAAAGTCTATATTGATCATCTCCCACTTCCACAATGGAATTTATATGTTCTTTGCCAATCCACCGGTGGTGCTCGGCCTTCACTTGATGACAATTTGGAAATCTTGCCACAAAGTTCCCTACATTCCTCTTCATATCATTCCACCAGTAGACTTCCCTAAGATTATGATACATCTTTGTATAGCTGGGGTGCACATAATACCTATAAGTGTCAGCCTCGGTCATGATTCTTTCCCACAGACCATCTACATTTGGAGCATATAGTCGCCCTGGGTACCTTAGTGTACCATCATCCATGCCAAGAGAAAAGGCCATGGTCTTATGTTTATGAATTCCCTCCTTCAATTGTACCAACCATGGATCGTTGTATTGTTTCTCCTTTACTTTCACCACAAGTAATGATTCGGCCCTATTTTGCACAATCACTACTCCTTCACGAGAATCCGCAAGACGAACTCCCAAACTAGCCAATCGATGAACCTCCTCGGCCAACAGCGTTTGATATGCCTCCAAGTGAGCCAAACTGGCCATAGATTTCTGGCTAAGAGCATCTGCCACAACATTAACCTTCCTCGGATGATATATGTCACGCCCGACCTTAGGGAGCGCGACCGGCACTCAACCGAGTGAACCCGGCTGAACAAGCCTATTATAATCTCTTATACCCAAACTCATCCATGAATAAAGAGGAGATGCATTCCATTAGTCAAACACTGAAAAGGACTCATTAACAACTGCTATATCATTTCCATTAGCAGCTTCATTCATAATTTCCAAAATATTACAAGTTTATAGATATAATGAAAAATATGTTTGCCAAATATCAACATTTCTAGTTTAATTCCGCACATCAAACACCACCCACGACCTGTCTACAGAGCCTCTAAGTACAACAGAAGAGTAATATGGAAATGCCGGCAACAAGGCCCTAACTATACCTCAAAACACAAAGTATAACATCAAATGATATTAGGCCCGGTATATAGTAGGGTTCACCAAAACTTGCTGAATAGGGAGTAACTGCTAACGAAGACCAAAGTTGCTCGCTGATGAACCACCTACATCCATTGAAGATGCAGTGCTCCCGGCAAAAGGGACGTTAGTACACATAGAATAGTACTAGTATGTAAAGCTAAATATCCTCTTTCAAAATAGAATGCCCATATAAGAAAGGGAAAACCATAGAAACGACAAGTCACATTCAACGATATCCAAATGCCCAGTTAAAACATAATAAATTTCAAAATACGAAAATAATATATATTTTGGGTTGGGAGAACATTGGCACCGATATACCACCGATCATTCAGCACAATAGATTTCTTTCCAGGAAATGGATTAAAAAGATTGGCAATTGATGCGCAAGATAAAATCATAAACAAGTAACACACCATTCGATTTTCAAAGAAAATAAATTTGGAACAGTTGAATCACAGCTCATTTCATAATCTTTCTCACATCATCTTATTTCATTGGCACCACAAGCCACAAGTATAACTTTCATTCTTGACACGGTGGCTACACTCTATATCCCCAGTTCACTTATTTCATTTCCAAGCATCTTCATAGATTATCAACAATAATACATTTTCAATCGAGACCCTAGATACACATATGAACAATTAAGAGTCTTAAGCAATTGAGTTTTTCTCACACAATTTGGCATACTAGCTTCATTTAAAACACGACTCAAAACTATAATATTATAATATGCAACCCATATTTTCAACGTATATCTTTTGACATAAGGCTCATTCGGAATAGTCAAGCTAATAGGGGATAACCCGGAACGTAGGAATTAGGAACTTCAGCCAACCAAACCTTAAACTTACGAGAACATTATGGAATTCGATTCTAAGAGAGTAGTTTAGCCAACATGCCTTGTTTGAGCTTTCCTTAAGTTACTACAACATCCCAACACTTGTAGCAATGGCGATCCGTAGGAAGATAGCAAAAAATTGGATAATAATTAAAAGGATTCACATGGTGTAACTCTCTTAGGAATTTGGTGAAACACCTAGCATGCAAAATGGACTACAAAGCTCTACAATGATAATCTCTTCCTCCCTCAACCAATTTCAACAAGAAACTACCCAAACTAATTCACTAACCCCACATACTACAACCTTTTGTCACATGCATGGCCTATTTCCAACCCCCACAATATACTAGAACTCATAACCTTTTGTATGAAAGCTTAGGAGTAGGACTTACCCGGATAGATGATAATCCAGTGATTGACTTTCTTGATTCTTAAAGGTTGGTGCAAGTTGGATGATTAATATGTTTGGTTTCCTCCTTCTCTCTCTATAATGCTCTTACCTCTCTCTAAAACCATCAGATAATCGCCCAAAAATAAACCCCAAAGGCTATTTATCAAAATGGGGCTAGGTTATAAAAATAGGAAAATGGACCCTCCTCAATCAGGTCTGCAGTCGCAAAACTGACCGCAGAACAGGTATGCGGTCCGCAAAATAAACCGCAAAATTGATGCCCAGAATAGGGCAACACTTGACAGGTCTGGGACCATTCTGCCATCCACAGACCATTTTTGCGGTTGGCATAATGATTTTGTGGTCGCAGAATTGACCGTAGAATCACATTCTGCCAGCCTTTGGAATTTGGTCATAACTTCTTGTAAGATTTTTGAAATGACAAATGGGTTGATGCATTGGAAACTAGACTCAAAGGAATTTAATTTGAAAGGTAGAGCACCTCCTAAGTCGCTATATTTTTGAAACAACATGCATTTGAAGTAGGATCTTGTGCGACTTGAGACATCCTTTCCACTTAATGTATCCAGCTTGTTCTACACAAATTCTTGCAATTCACAAAACTCCTTAGTATGTTCCAACACACCTTTAACATATATTTTCATGTCAAAATAATATGGTTCTATCCCATGGGTCTCCTTTTATAATCGAACACGTTATTCCCAAGTACCGCTGGCGCACTATAAAATCTTAAATCATGAGGAAATTTTTATGGGGGCCTTACATTCTCCCTCGCTTAGGATCATTCGTCCTCGAACGAGGAGTAGTGTCCGCCCCGAACACCTAACATAACTCGACTCTTCTTTCAAACATTTATAGCCCCCAAATTTGACTAACTCCAAAATGTTTCAGAATTTTTGGTAGAGTCTCCCCTATAATCGGGCCTAATCACCTGCCAGAGAATCACCAAAATCACTCCTAACGACACATCCACAAATCGACAAGCCATCACAATGTATATCAACATCACTAATCTCAACATTACAGGCGTTATATTATCAAGAGTGATATCTGGACATGAGCTGCAAATATTTAAATGATAACACATAGAAAGCACCTTTCAAATCACAACCATTTGCTATACAATCAAGCGAAAATAATTTCTTTCCACAACACTTTCGGCCTTTAAGGTGACCTTCTCGACTCACAGAATTTGCCATAACACATTAACGGATGCAATCTCAACTCCCAAACTATGTAACAAGGATGACAAATAGATACCCCTCATAAGCCGATTATCCATTAACTTCACCTTCTGTAGCTTCCACCGGAATGATAGACAAAGGATTTCCAACTACCTTCTTAAACATAGACACATGAAACACCGAATACATGGAGGACAACGATGGGGAAACATCTTACACATAGTTTGGCCTATTTCCTTCAAGATTTCATAAGGCCTAATGTGACTACACATACTTTACCTTTATTAGCAATTCATATAACATTCTCATGGAGAAAATATTGAGAATCACCTGTTCACTTTCTACAACTCTAAATCTCTACGCCGAACACCGAAACTAAATCTTTGGCGACATCTAACAATTGCTCTATGATGTGCTAGTATGAATATGACAATGAAATTTCCTATCCAATATATTTTATCACGGGATGATTCTTCTTCTTTGACATGTTTGAACCTTCAACCCCCATACGTTACTATAAATAGGAACAACGAGGTTTCGAGTTTGAGCCGGAATTGTTCAAGAATCCATCATTGTACTAAGAAGGGCATTTCAAGAGGTTATATCTTGAGACATGAATATTACAACCAACAATGGTGACATGGTTAATCGTTGTGATGACATCATCCATTCGACAAGTGAGGCATATAGTTGCCTAGTACACATTGACAACGTTGAAACATGTACGTGATCCTTAAATGTAAAAGAAGTGAGTCATTTTAGACATGTGATATATGGGAGGCATGATGGCGAGGATAAAGACATTAGCATCAGTTATTCTTGGAGGATTATGAGTTATGAAAGGGACAACAACAATTGTTTCGATCCGAATGTGCTTTTTTCGACAATAGTAGCCTCAAGGAGAAATAGGCAAGTACGTCACACCAGTTGCCTCCTTGAGTGTAGGGAAGATCAGTTTAATTCAAAATGAGAAGATTCTTGCACCCTGAATATGATAGATATTTCAAAAATACATGAAGTTGCACTATGCCCTCAATATTAACTGACACTAAGAATTCATATGCCACAAGCCCATGAGGTTGAAAAAGGAGTTGAACACTCGTCAGATTATTATCATTCTAACAGCTTAACCCTTCCTGATAGTTGATCCTATATGAGAGGACTAGAGTTCGGACAAACTTTCCTTTCAAATCAATATGCCCATGATATATGCCGAAATCTTGAAGCATCTAATTTCAACCTTTCTTGAGTGAAACCACATAACTAGCACATCTTAATATAGGGATAGAATCATGTATTGGTTAGAGACAATGAACATTTTTCTATGAGCTACACATGTTTTTTCCATAATAACTCTCAAGCTGCAATACCAGGCCACATAATGGGCAAGTACAATGCTAGGAACAAAGTGATTTACTCACCGAATCTTGATTTAGGTGGACATGAACTTCAAACTAAGATGGGCAAACAAAAATATCTTCTTGTGACGAATTTGTGAAAATCTCAGATTTCCCAGAAACTTTTATGCGGACAAGTGACCCCCCTTCAATTGACAGGTACACAAATGATAGGTGCTGAGATATGCTCTCATGTCACTAGACGGTGAAAAAGGATTCGTGATAATATTCAAAAATGAGAAAAGTGATTGTTCAAACCATAGGAGCCACATACATCGGAGAGAAAAGAGTGGCTCAAGAAGGATCTCAACACTATGCTGCTTTACATTAGATCTGGTACCACATAGGTAAATATTATGATTGTGCGTGCATAGGCACAAGCGAGTAGATGTTATCCATTTAAATAAAAAGGTTCTGTATGAAATTCATCAGGTATTGTCCCTTGTTAAGAATTTAGGCAAGCAAGTGAAAAGTACTAGCCTAGGGTTATAGCTCAATTCAAGGACATAATTATAGAACTCAATTCCTCAAGAGGTTGTAAGTAAGATAACTATGATAAAGAGGCTTCAAAAATTATTTGTCTCATTCAAAGAGTAGATACGAAGAATGGCTCATAAATTTGATCCGATTCTATCCCAATTTCCATATCAACATAAGGCATGACATATAACAAAGTGGAACCGGGATCAATAAGGGCATACACATCATGAGATTGGACAGTCAATATACCAATAACCACATCTGGAGAAGCCTCAAACTTTTGACGCCTCCTCGCAGCATAAAACCTGCTGGGCCTCCTGAGCTCTGAATACCATCCCTAGCTGCTCCACGCCCTGCAGGCGGTATAGTGCCTCTAGCTGGGGGAGGCGCTGTGGATGTAGTAGCTGCATAACTGGATGGTTGTGTCGCACCCCTGCTCATGCTCTAGCGAGACGAATGACAATCTCTCTAAACGTGACCCCTCATACCACACTTGTAGCATACATTGGTACCATAGTGACATACTCTTGAATGACATCTCCCTCTGACCTGATATTCACCCTTTTTGCGTACATCATAAGCATCCCCCTTATCCTTCCTCCAGTCCTCCAATGCTGGAGTAACAAAACCCCATATACTGGTTTGTTGTGTTGGCCTTTGGAATTTCCCCAAACCTGCCACCCCTAACATGCTGCTGAGCATTCTCACAACACGATGTCAAATGTTCATTCCCACACATCGGGTAGACTGGGATGGGTGTACGCAACCTAGGGCATTTGTTCTTCTTGTGCTCCCTCTTTCCACAACCATAACATATTCCATGAGTCATCCAACATTTTACCAAGTGACACTTCTTGCAAATCAAACAATCTGGTTCATTAGCACCAACAACCCTCTCTCGTTTCTTAGATTCTCTCACCACACAATCCGGTGGTGTGGTGACATTGGTAGGGACAAGGACACTTCCGTTAGTAGCAAGTTCTTCCAATCCATCCACAGCTCGACGCATCCTCCCAACGAACTCTTGTGTAATCTCCCCCAGATTTAGTGGCGCGGTAATTCCTTTCTTGCTGCTTCGAACTCGTGGATTAATCATTTGGAAAATAAGACATGGCGAATAAATTAGCTTCCTATCTTTAGCTCTATTGCACTATCTAGAGTATCAAAGAAGTGTGAAATTCCTAAATGTCCAAGTAGCCTCCTCATTATAGATGTGGTCGACAACACACCTATAAGAAGGACTTTACTAGACACGGCTCCGAGACATCCTAGGACACTTTAAAACCTTAGGCTGTGATACCAATTTTGTCACGCCCCGACCTCAAGGAGCCCGGCCGGCGCTCAACCGAGTGAACCGAGCTGAGCAAGTCTATTAGATTCCCTTCTACCCAAACTCATCCATGAATAAAGAGGAGATGCACCCCATTAGTCAAACACTGAAAAGATCTCCTTAGCAACTCCCATATCATTTCCATTAGCAGCTTCATTCATAATTTGCAAAATATCACAAGTTTATAGATATAATAAAAAACATGTTTTCCAAATACCAACATTTCTAGTTTAATTCCCCACATCAAAGACCACTCATGACCTGTCTACAGAGCTTCTAAGTACAACAGAAATAAAGTATAACATCAAATGATATCAGGCCCGGAATAGAGTAGGGCTCACCAAAATCCGCTGAATAGGGAGTAACTACTAACGAGGACCAAAGTTGCCCGCTGATGAACCACCTGCATCCTTTGAATATGCAGAGCCCCCAGCAAAAGGGACGTTAGTACACATGAAATACTACTAGTATGTAGAGCTAAGTGTCCTTTTTCAAAATAGAATGCCCATGTAGGAAAGGGAAAACCATAGAAACAACAAGTCACAATCAACAATATCCAAATACTCAGTTAAAACATAATAAATTTCAAAATACGAAAATAATATATATTTTGGGTTGGGAGATCATTGGCACTGATATACCATCAGGTTTTTAGCACGGAGTTCGATCACGACCGATGGGCTAGGCCGTCTCCCCACGAACAATGTGGTTTGACATGTGGTGCGAAAGAAAGGTGTTACCAAGAGTAGTACCGCCATGTGCGCAACATGGCATCCGATCTCCACCTGATCAGCTAGGCCACCTTCCCACATATGCCGTGTGAGTTGCTTTTCTAAATCACAACTACTTTCAACCGCATCTCAATTATGGGGAATCTCATCCCAAATAAGTGGAATAATCACAATCCATCATAATCCACCCCTACACCGGCACGTGTAGTTTCGAATGTGGGCCTTATGACCCACCTTTCCTCGGTTTGCTAATGATACTCCCAAAAACATTTTTGGTTTACACACAAGGGAAAAAAATGCCCCAAATATATTTACCTCATCATCTTTCACATTACGTAAGTCTCCATTAGTATTTTCGACCAATCACAACAACAATATTTCCTTGGCACTGTTGGCCATTCACAAGATTCTTTGTTCAAGGCACGGAGGCCGTATTTCAAATTCCACACTTTCATATCTTTCCTTCCATGGATCGTCACCAAAAATATTAACATAGGCACTATTCCGGAAATCACAACTTTAAGTTCATTGGAAATGAAATTTTTTAGCACAATAGATTCTATTCCAAGAAATGGAGTAAAAAGATTGGCAATCGATGCGCAAGATAAAATCATAAAAAAAGAACACACCATTCAATTTTAAAATAAAATAATTTTGGAACAATTGAATCAAAGCTCATTTCATAATCTTTCTCACATCATCTTATTTCATTGGCATCATAAGCCACAAGTATAACTTTCATTCTTGCTACATTGGCCACACTCTATATCCCGAATTCACTTATTTCATTTTCAAGCATCTTTATAGATTATCAATAATAATATTTTCAATCAAGACCTTAGGTACACATATGAGCAATTAAGAGTCTTAAGCATATCGAGTTTTTCTCACACAATTTGGCATACCAGCTTTCATTTGAAACACAACTCAAAACCATAACATTATAATACGCAACCCATACATGGAACTTATATCTTTTGACATAAGGCTTATTTGGAATAGTCATGTTTATAAGGGATAACTCGGAACATAGGAATTAGGAAATCAAGCCAACCATACTTGAAACTTGTGAAAACATTATGAAATTCGATTCTAAGAGAGTAGTTTAGCCAACATACCTTGTTTGAGCTTCCCTTAAGTTACTACAGCGTCCCAACACTTCTAGCAATAACAATTTATAAGAAGATAACAAAAAAATTGGATAACAATGGAAGGATTCACACGGTGTAACTCTCTTATGAATTTTGTCAAAAGACTGGGATGACCCTGATGACCCTCCCCTAAATGCTGACGTACCACCACCACCACCACCAAATGAACCACCAAAGTTGACCGCGGACCAGGCCTTGCTGCTACCCTCTCCCTCCATTCCATTCTTCAACTTACGGTTCTCTGTAGCTTGAGCAAATGCCACCATCTTCCCATAGTTCATATCTGAATTCAAGGCAACTGTAGCGGCCTCATTGATAACCAAGGGGCTAAGGCCCTGCACAAACCGGCATTCTAGCCTCCATAGTGGGCAACATGTATATAGCATACTTGGACAGGCGCGCAAACCTCATATGATACTCCCACACACTTAGGCTACCTTGCCTTAAGCTCTCTAACTCAGCGGCGCGGGCTGCCTAAGTCTCGGCAGGAAAGAAATGATCAATGAATGTATTGACGAACTTACTCCACCTAGCCGAGGGATCCCCTCCTCATGAAACTCCTCCCACAATTCAAACCAAGAATATGCCACCTCTTTCAGGTGGTAGGAAGCCAACTCCACTACTTCCTTCTCAGTGGCATTTAGATCATCAAAGAAGGGTATTATTCCTAAATGTACAAGTAGCCTCCTAATGATAGATGTGGTCGAAAACACACCGATAAAAAGGACTCTACTAGACACTGCTCCGAGACACCTAGGATACTTTAAAACCATAGGCTGTGATACCAAGATTTTCACGCCCCACCTGGGGGAGCACGACCTGCGCTCAATCGAGATAGCCCGGCCGAGCAAGCCTGCACAATACCTTCTACCCGTACTCACTCATGAATAAAGGAAAGATCCATTCCATTAATTTGACAATGGGGAGGATCATGTAAACACCGATTCCTTATCATTAGTTACATCATTTATAAAGGTCAAAATACATGCATTTTTATAGTTTGAAATGGAACGTGTGATACAAATACAACAATACTAGTTTGACTTCCCCAACACCAACATACCACCCACACTATTTCTTCGGAGCCTCTAATTGATACAAAAGAGTACAATGATAGTGCCGGCAACAAGTCCCCGACTATACCTCCAAACATAAAACACAAGGAACAAAAGATATATGACCCCGATATGAAGTGGGGCTAACCAAGTCAGCTAGGAAGAGGATGTACCGCTATCAATGATCAAAGCCACATGCTGTGGAATCACCTGCATCCATTAAAGATGAAACGCCTCTTGGAAAAAAGGACGTTAGTACATATGGAATAGTACTAGTATGAATGACCAAAAACCCTCTCAATAGAACGAATGATAACACAAGGAAGTAGAATCATAAAATCAATGGGAGCCTCAAACAATACCAAAACATCAAGTTAGGAGCAAGACAAGTTTTCAAGTAAGTTTCCATATTTTAGGTTGGGAGATCTTAGCACTGATATACCACCGCGATCTTAGCACGTAGTCCGATCGTCACCCAAAGACATCAACCACAATCACAATCATTATCTTAATCTCAATCATTGCTTCAATCATAATCTCAAGCACAATCACCATCATGTGGGTGGCATGGCATCCGATCACGACCTGACCGGCTAGGCCATCTCACCACAATGCCGTATGGATCAACATCGCCCTTTCTAGCAATAATCTCATCCCAATAAATTGGAATATTCTCCTTACATCAATCTCATCTCAATAAAGGGGTACAATCACAATTCACTCCTACACCGGCACGTGTAGTTTCGGGGTTAGGTTATTTCAACCTACCCTTACTTGGTGACTAACGATACTCCTAGGATGTTTATTTATATAAAGGATTGACAACTCATTTCATTATCTTTTATATATCATTCATTTCATTGGCACCAATGGCTATAACACAATGTCAGTCTTGGCACGTTGGCCGTATTTTATATTTCATGTTCATCTATTTCACTTTCAAACATTATCACGGATCATCAACAATAAAGAATTTCTATTCAAGACTTTAATTCCACATATGAGCAAATAAAAATGTTAAGCACATTGACACTTCGTACACAATTAGGCTTAATAGCTTTCATCTGAATAACGACTTGAAAAAATAACAATTTGATATGCAACCCATGCTTCGAGCACATTTTCAAATAGAACATAACACAACAAGAACATTTGGAACACATATTGAACATTTATCTTTTGACACAAGGCTTATTCGGAAAAAATGAATAACTTGGGTCTTACAAGAACATTGTGAGGTTCAATTCCAAGAGAGAAGTTTTGCCAACACACCTCGCTTCGAGCTTTTTAAATTACTACGATGTTCCCGAATTCTTAGCCACTTCGATCTATTTAGAGATATAGCAAAATTGAACACAAATTAGGAAGGAGTTCATAGTTCCAGCTCATTTGAGCATTTTATCAAACACTAGGTGTGCATTAAGGTTTCAAGGTCCTTATATGGTGGATTCCATCATCCCCAACCCAATATCTATTCTTTTCTAGCTCAACAACCTTCCTACAACTTTGTTGATACATGCATGCATATATAACACCCCCACACCTAAGAATTACACTTCCCATTATCCATCTTCTACCCCAAACTCGAAATTGAGGACTAGGGTATGGAACCTTACCTCTTGGATGAAGACCTTGTGAATTTTTCTTGTGAATTCTTCAAAACTTGAGCAAGGATTGGTAAACAATAACCTTGGGAACTTCTCCCTCACTCTAGACCACTCCCCTCTCTCTATGTATCAGATAGGACCAGCCAAAATAACCCACAAGTTGTTTTTATGAAAATGGGATTGGGCAAAATTTTCAAAACTTAAACTCTACAAAGATGGGTCTGCGGTCGTAGATCGGACCACAAAACTGGTATGCGTCCCGCAAATGGGACCACAAAAAAGGGTCCCAAAACTGGGCTGTTCGAATTAGTTCTGCAGTATGTCTATGGTCGCATAATGGACCGGAGAACCTCTTTCCGAAGTTTCTCATGTTAGCTTCTGCGACGAATGTGCGGCCCACGAAACGATTATGCAGTTGCATAATTGATCGCAAAAATATCATCCCAAATTTGCAAGTTCTTTGCTTCACTCTGCGGTAGATCTGCGGTCTGTAGATCAGTTCTGCAACCGCAGAATGGACCATAGATACGCCCTACTCAGCCAAAAATTTCTTCAACTCCCCAATGCGATGTTCAACCCAAAATCTCTTCAAGTCTATCTTGGCATCACAAAACTCCGGGTTTAAGGTGAAATTTTACGAGGCCATACATATACTTTATCAGCTTACGTATTTTTTGAAACCCATGAATAGAAAAAATAATAATAGGGCACACGACAAATCAGTAACATAGGCATCCCTAGTACTTCTATGAATAGAGTCATTTGTAAAGATTGCGCGTTTGCCCATTTGCTGTATCATATGGATCATGCCAAAAGAAAAGAAGGGATAGCCTTAACATACCTTAACTCCGTTGAGTCAACTTCCAAGAAATTCTTCAAACAAGTCAACTCAATCTACCATAGCATAAGGAGATTCAAAATCAATGCTGAGTAAATGCTAAATCCGCAACATAAACTAATAGCTCGTTTATGTAAATTTGGGTAGCATCTCCCCGGTAACAAGGGCCTCCTCCAATACAACATACCATCAGTAAAAACCGGTGCAATATAATAAGAACAACATAAATAATAGGTTACAAAATATTCCATTAACAAGTCATCAACATATCACGACGAGCGGCAAGCTCCGATTGAATCCCTTTAGCACCCTTCAACCCCATTATCATTCACTCTTGAATATAGTAATGTATCCAGTATAATTACCAATAGAATTTAAAGAATTTCCAACCTTGTACTCAATTTCAAAGTTACCAACACAAGATAATTTCACTATGGACAACTTCCAAGTACTTTATAGCTATTTCTTTTCTAGTTACCAATTTCCTCAACAAGATTGACCTGTAAACCAACATAGTCATACTAACAACATCATAGCCAGCTTATTTTCCACAATTTCCAGCCATAAGAAGTCATATACACAAATTCAAAATAGTCAAATAAGGGACAACTTCTTATACAACTTCATGTTCTATCTTGTAATTCTTCATCCAAATAACTCAACCAACACATAGATTAGCTTAATCCCAATGAAATATGATGTTATAATTACCTTAAATAATCAGAAACAACTCTAACCAAAGCTTCCCTTGGCGTACAAGAAACCTTAATGGCATCACAACCCATAGAGACTCTTTTCTTCACTTAGGCTAACGTTTTAGGTTAGGTCTAGGAAAAACCACATTGGATTTGATTTGGAATCATGGAGGACTATTAGAGAGGTTTTGAGAGAGTTTGGGAACTGTCCTTGGTCTAAAATGACATAAAATGAGTAGTCCAAACCCTTTAAAATGTTCAAGGGTCATCCACTGCCTAAGTGGGTCTCATTAGGAGTTGCTTGCGTAGTATTGCGAAAACGGGAATATTTCTTTACTCCGATGCCGTAATAGTGAATGGTTTAATGTAATAGAAACTAGACTCGTAGATCTTAAATTTTATATGTGGGTCACAATGTAATTCCATGTATATTAGGAGAAACGCTCTACTACATTTAACCTAATTTGCAGTACATTATGAATGTAACTTGTGATGACCTTTGCCAACTTTTGTTCCACAAATCGCTTGACTTGAAAATATAGCACACGACTATCATACATCTAAAATAACTCATAACATAACCTCGTTTTCATGTAAGCACCCTAGTATCACCCTAAAGGTACATTTTAAACATTCTAAACTTGTCGACTTTCGACGAAACTTATTTTCTTCAATTCGTTTAGCTTCTCAGCTTTCCAACCCTCTTGGTACTTGTTATCCATGATATTAATGATTTGTAACCGCCAAGCTAACATGATTAATTTAATTTATGTTCTTTCAAATATAATCTTATTTATGAGCTTATACCAATTAACCTACGACGTACTCTAACGTACGGAAATATGGGTTTAACATCATTTCCGCCTTTGGAACATTCATCTTCGAATGCTGGTTGATGCGCTCATCAATTTCATAACCTATAGCTCTTATGATTACTTTAATATTATCCTTGCAATATAAGAAACTATTTTGTGAATAAATCCAAAGGCCAGGACATTCGCCCCTTTAGGCCTCTTTCTCACTCCATGCCTTGTGATCGGAATTCTTCCAATCTCATAACTGTTTCTACCTTCTGTCATGTAGCCTGTATGACTATGATCTTGTATCCTATGCGACTCTTCCCTCCTCCCCCCCCTACTTTTAGCCAATCTATATGCCTCACTTTGTGAATATATATAGATCTATGACCAGCTATCCCTTTTCGCATCTACAGGTTTAATGAAGTTCTTCGCTAGGTACTTTGTCTAACTTATGAATATTGATATACATTGCTTCATAGCTTTGGTTATCTATACTCATTGCTTTACTACATCTAGGTAGGTCATAGTATATCCTAACTCTTACTTCAGTTTTTGTTACCGAGGTCTGCTACCAACTCCAGGTTACGCTCTCACTGCTATCCCATATTTATAAATCTAAGTCCTTTAATGCTTCCTTATTACTGTTCATCTAAAGAAATGCATCATAATCTCCTCTCATACTTTTGAATTTTTATCCATCTATTGTTGATTCACCATACTGTTGATCTATAATTTAACACTGGTAACTTGAAACCTCTTACGTAATACTAGGGCTCACATCTCATCAGGAAACATCTGAAGTGATTTTCCTGATCAACCTAGGGACGATGCTATACTTGAATAACCATATTTCATAGCATCCCAATGGGATTTATCTTACGGGAGTATTCTAATCCCGTGCAACTCATGAAATCTCTTCTCTTTGAATCATTACTTAATCGAAGGCCGAAACATCATCCTCTTATCATTTATCACAATTACACCATTACATTACGACAGGGAAAGCATTCTATCTCTTCTAGATGTTCCTAAATTTAAACTTCTTTGAGTTCATTCAGGCTATACTGAGCTTTCTATAATTTACGGAACCATCAGCTCTCTTGTTTTGACGAGCTTAAATCTGATTCCTTTCCTATTCTTGTCACGTTCTAACTCACCTTTTTCTTATCCTTACTCCTATCTACCTCAAACGTTGTCGCTCTACCATACTTTAGCTTTCGACCTACACATATCTATTTATACTACTCGCAATCTTCCTTTAAATTGCTAGCCCCATAGATTTCCTTTCGTGTCTTCTCAGTTGTATTTAAACATAAGCAATTACTTTTCCTGGTCGTTCTGCCACTAGCGACATGGATATTTGGCTTATCTTAGTGCCCATGAATACTGGAATTCCCTGAAACCCACATGATCTCAAATAACACTTTTGATTTTTTTTCTTCTTTCCATTCATTAAGTACGATAGGTGCCACTCTTTTATGGAGTGCATACAATATTGTAGTGAGACTGTTGTTACAAGATCATTTCTTCTTTAGGAAACTATGCTTAGGGTGAAGCCTTCTTTCTTATTTCCTCAGCTAGTATTCTGTTGTAGTACTTAGGGGAGACCCTCCGAATCTTGTAATGCTGTGAGCTCATTGCATCATATACCTGACGGAATTTTTGATGTTCTTGCTTGCCTATAATTATCCCTAGTTACTTAGCTTCACGCCCTTGTGCTCGTAGAGTTGCTTCTGAACTGAAAATTTTGGCTGTCTTCCTAGAGGCAATCTCTTTTATTTCTAAAACACTTATATGGTACTATTAACTACCCCAACTCCTAGCTGAATATTTCTCAAGGATTACGACGTCAAATCTGCGAGACTGATTCACTATGTTAGGGTTCACTATGTTTATCTTGCACAATCTACAGATTTGTCTGTATCCTCTTGTCTAGCCATAACTACGCTTTTTCTAAATCAACTACTAACTACTTGGTGGTCCATTCTCATATCTGTATTCTGCGTAATCTTTCTTGGGATATGTCCTTCATATAACTTACCTCTCGCATTCGCTCCTGATGTATCAAGTGTCCATTCGCACTTATTCAATAATATTCTAGCCGGGAACTCTTACTGCCTCTCCTCGGCGTCGTGCTTGCATAATGTTCTAGTGTCGGGACATATCGGTAGGATCTTAATAAATGCACCTTCATCCCTTTTGCCTTTTTACCATATTCATCGTTTACCATTCCATTGTTACCTGAACCACTTGACTCTGACTTATTACTACATCACACCATCTTCCCCCCTTTAGGGGAGTACTAAGATTTAGTGCTATGACGATCTACCTATATATGCTTTACCTCTTCATCTTTATCATCTTTTCACATCATTAATGACCCTTACTCACCATACGATAACCCTTATTTACCAAGGATAGCTGAATTCCTTATGCACAAGGGTGACACCTAGTGTAACTGGCACGCATAGTCCTTTATGCTTAACTCTGCCCACAGTGCTTGCTTTAGGGAAGCGTTTTCCTGAATGAACTTTAAAGGTTAATCTTTTCTTGTCCATTCTATTATTGTCGGAATGCTATCTCTGATATTCTCACGATGCTGACTATTTTCAAACCTTTTGATCCCTAATTCATGTTTAGTTTATCTTGTTCGCTAGCCCATACTGATTTTTATTACTGCGGGGGTCTAATTTAGCCTTCTGGTAGTCACATTCTAGTCACCAACTTATTTCTCCAAATGAGGGTATGACTTTATGGCTCATACAGTTTTATTGTCTCAAGGCCTGTCACCTCTTCTTTTCCTTCACTTGACTATAGACTTTGTCATTCTATCTTATTTTGATTTACCGTTATCACCCATTTATCACATCTTATTCATAATGCTTCATTTACTCTTCTAATTCTCCATCTAATATTTCTGTCGATTACTTTATTCTGAAAACTTCATCAAATGTTCTTTCACTTTTAGCTCCCCTTGCTTCATCTCACTGGCTCTTCGAGACGCCTAACATTCTCTGTTTGTTTTACTAGGGTTGAGAGTCATACTAAGGTAAATATTTATCCCTTTTAGGATTTCACTACCTATCTGCTGAAATTTCTGAACATTCTACTATTCATATCTGACTGTAGTATTCTAGAGTGCATCCTCTAGGTGTCTCACAAGGAGATCTATTACCATGTTTACACTATCCTCCGAAAATGTTAGCTAATCATAACAATCCATCCACAATTTTGGGTTACTATAAACCCAGCTGGATTCCGATATCCTTTCCTTCTCTTATACTATATCTGTTATCTCCCATAGGGCATAACTGAGATGGGTGTGGCCAATTGTCTACATCTCCGTTACTTTTGAAAGTAACTCATAATTCTTATATTTCTTTGCCCGAATTGTAAATACTTATAATCTTCATTAACTGGGTACCTCGTACCCTTATTCACCTTGCTTCTTTTACTTGTTGAAACTTGTATTTACCTTCTCTCTTCTCTTGTTTCTTTTTACCATATGGGTTGAGAGATTTTCATGCCTTAGGGCTCCTTATGAAGAAGCTTACACGTCTTAGTACACACGTAATCTACTTAAGACCTTACATTTACTCAACATAAGCATAATGCAAAATCGAGTTCCTCTGACTAAACTCTTCCACAACCACCCTCAATCTCTTACCAACTGTCTTTTTGGATGTAGGTATCGTTATATTACGAATAAAATAGAATTTAGGAGTTTGAATTTTGACAACTGATCTCTACCACGCGATGTTGATAAAGAAGAAAGAGTGACGGTCCAAAATGCCCTGTAGCCTCCTTCTTATAAGTGGGGTGCACAACACACCCATAAGCAAGACTCTACTAGACATGGCTTGTAGATTCCCTAGGACAAAACTGCTCTGGTACCACCATTGTAACAGCCAAGTACCAACATAACATATCTTTCTTATCAAAAAATCATGGGTAAGTGGGCCAGAAGGGTCGCCATGAGATAACCAAAATAAAAAATAATGGAATACTACACATAGGATGACCCAACAAGATACAGAAACTTATACATGCGACAAACGGGTCTATACGACCGAAATGATAATTTGACTCAATACATAGGTCGACAAGGCCATACAATCGTCCATATACATAACATATGTCTACAAGCCTCTAAGATTACATAAACGTCATAAAGGTCGAGATAGGGCCCAACCATAACTATCTATACATGTCCAAAGCATACTGACCAAATAGGCAACTCCAGAGCAAGTAGAGTGCACCATCACCTTCCGCTGAGCTGATAGCCTACTAGGAGGACTGTCAACCTGTCTATTGGGACCTACGGGCATGAAATGCGGCATCCACAGGCAAAAAGGACGTTAGTACAAATAAAGTACCGAGTGTGTAAGGCGTAAAAAGCAGTATATAAATGACATGAAAGAAACACAGTATATAACATCATCAAGCCTCTAAGGGCATCCCATCATATCATCTCGGCCCCTGTGAGTGAAATGATCAGCTTATATCATCTGATCAGGTAGTGTTGCGTATATAACACCATAATCTTTCACCGTACCCCATATACATATAATATACGCGTATATAATGCCATCTGGTCATGTCAATGCACATGTCTAAATGAATGCAATGCATAAGAAGTAAGTCAATAAGATCTCTCGGGATGCCATAAGATCAACATGCTTTCAGTTAATATCATGGAATAAACTTTATCAACTTACATATTTTCTGAGACCCATGAAAAGACAATATAATAATAGGACACATGGGGAATCGAGAAAATAGGCATCCCTAGTACTTCTATGAATAGAGTCATTTGTAAACACTGTGTGTATGCTCGTTTTGTTGTATAGTATGGATCATGCCAAAAGGAAAGAAGGGATAGCCTTAACATACCTTAACTCTGTTGAGTCCTTAATACCTTCCAAGAAATTCTTCAAACAACTCAACTTAATCTACCATAGCATAAGGAGATTCAAAATCAGCGTTAAGTAAAGACTAAGTCCGCAACTTAAACTAGTAGCTCGTGTAAGTCAATTTGGGCAGCATTTCCCATGTAACAAGGGTCTCCTCCAATACCATATACCTATTGCGAAAACTACAGAAATACAATAAGAGCAACATCAACAATAGGGTATAAATATTTCATTAACAAGTCATCAGCATATCACGACGAGCGGCAAGCTCATATTGAATCCCTTTAGCACCCTTCAACCCCATTGTCATTCATTCTTGAACCTAGTAATATATCTAGTATAATAACCAATACATTTTAAAGGATTTCCAACCTTCTACTCATTTTCAATGTTACCCGAAGTAGCCTACCACAAGAGAATTTCACTATGGACAACTTCCAAGTGCTTTATCGCCACTTTTTTTCTAGTCACCAATTTCCTCAACAAGATTGTCATGTAAACCAACATAATCATACCAAAAATATCACAGTCAACTTATTTTCCACAATTTACATCCATATGAAGTTATATACACAAGTGCAAAATAGTCCAATAAGAGACAACAACTTCTCATACAACTTCAAATTCTATCTTGTAATTTTTCATTCAAATAACTTGACCAACACATAGATAAGATTAAGCCAATGCAATAGGATGTTATACATACCTTTATGGCGTCCCAACCCTTAGAGACTCTTTCCTTAACTTAGGCTAATTATTTAGGTTAGGTCTAGGCAAAACCACCTTGGATTTGACTTGGAACCATGGAGGACTATTAGAGAGGTGTTTAGAGAGTTTGGGAACTATGTGTCCTTGGTAAAAAATGACCAAAAATGATCCTTCAAAACCCTTTAAAATGATCAAGGGTCTTCCACCGCTTAAGTGGGTCCCATTGGGAGCTGCTTGCGTAGTCTCGCGAAAACGCGAATATCTCCATACTCCAATGTCATAATGCAAGCGGTTTAACGCGTTAGAAACTCGATTCGTAGATCTTCAATTTGATATTCGAGTCATCCTGTAATTCCATGTATATTAGGAGAAAAGGTCTGCTACATTTGACCTAAGTTTCAGCACATTATGAACGTAACTTGTGATGACATTTGCTAACTTTTGTTCCAGAACTCGCTTGACTTCAAAATTTAACACACGAATATCATACGACTAAATTAACTCATAACATAATCTCGTTATCATGTTAAGCACCCTAGACTCACCCCAATGGTACATGTTATAATATTTCAAACTCGTCGACTTTCGATGAAACTTATTTTCTTCAATTAGTTTAGCTTCTAAGCTTTCCAACCTCTTGATAATTGTTATCCATGATCTTAAAGATTTATTACCTCAAAGGTAACATGATTAACTTACTTTATGTACTTTCAAATATAATCTCATTTATGAGCTTATATCAATTAACTAACGACGTACTCTCAAGTACGAAAACATGGGATGTAACATGCTTTAGATTTCTGGAGGCACTTAACAAAGCGAGCGCCATATTTTCTAGGTGAGGATACCTTGTTTCTGCCTCGCCTAGAGTTCTACTAACATAGTAAATAGGAAATTGCATACCTTTCTCCTCCCCGACTAAGACTTAACTTATCACCACCTCAGAAACCGCCAAGTAAAGGTACAACTGTTCGTCAGCCTTCGGAGTGCGCAGCAGGGGCTGGCTCGATAGGTACCATTTGAGTTCCTCCAAATCTTGCTAGCATTTTGGGGTCCGGGAAAAATTATTTTTCATCTTTAACAGTGAGAAGAATCATTGATTTTTGTTTGAGGACCTCGATATGAACTAGCTCAAGGTGGCTATATGCCCGGTCAGCCTTTGAACGGCCTTGACATTGTCCACCATGGTGATGTCCTTTATGGGTTTGATCTTGTCCTGGTTGGTCTTGATCCCTCGGTTGAATACCATGAACCCGAGGAATTTTCTCGATCTGATCCCGAATGCGCACTTCTCTAGGTTCAGTTTCATATTGTATTTCTTCAATATGATGAAGGTCTCCTGCAAATGTTTCAAATGGTTGTCTGGTCGCAGGGACTTAACTAACATGTCGTTACAATAAAATTCCATTGATTTTCCTATCTGTTCTTCGAACATCCAGTTTACTAGGCGTTGATATGTGGCACTGACATTCTTTAATACGGATGGCATTACATTATAATAGTAGATGCCAAATTTAGTGTTAAAAGAGGTCTTTTCTTGATCGCCCGGGCCCATCAAAATTTGGTTATACCTGGAATAGGAATCGAGAAAGGTGAGTATCTCATGCCTGGCCGTTGTGTCGATCATCTGATCGATGTTAGGCAAGAGAAAGAATCCTCGGGCCATGCCTTATTTAGATCTTTGTAATCTACACATATTCTTAGCTTATTCCCTTTTTAGGCACTACCACTACGTTAGCTAACAAATTGGTGTATTTAACTTCCAGAATGGACCCTATTTTAAGGAATTTAGATGAACGTATGCTTGACCTCAGACTGTGGTCTCCTCTTCTGCATAATCGGATGGAACTTCAGTTCTAAACTCAGCTTGTGAGTGGTTACCTCCGGTGGGATCCATGTCACGCCAAGATTGGACCAAGCAAAGCAATCTATGTTAGCTTTAGGAAAATCAATAAGTTTTCTCCCGAGCTCGGGGGTTAACCCCGTGCCCCAGTATACCTTTCGATCCAGTAGGTGTTCGATTAATATGAATTTCTCCAACGCTTAGACCATCGATTTGGTGGCATCAGTGTCATGAAAAGCTACGAACGATCTCAGAACACTATAATTATCGTCCTCGTCTATTCCTCGTTCCTCTAGTTCGACCGAGACCGACATCGGTGATTGCTATTTAATCTCTTCATTTCTGGTCGGCTCCGCATTCCTTGATGATGAACCATGGGCACTGGTATTACCTCGTCTAATGCGAACATCTCTTTTGCAGCCGACTGCTCTCCGTAGACAGTCTTAACTCCTCCTGACGTGGGGAATTTGAATGCCTGGTGCAAGGTCGAGAGTACCGCCCTCATTTTGTGAACCCACGACCTTCCGAATATGGCATTGCACCTCATGTCCCCTTTGATCACGTAGAACTTTGTCATTTGAATCGTTGCGGCGGTCTTCACCCGCAGGGTTATCTCCCCTTTAGTGGTTTCGCATGCCATGTTAAATCCCTTCAACACCCGAACCGCCGACACTATTTGGTTATGTAACCCCAACTACTATACAATCCTTGATCTGATAATGTTAGCCGAGCTACCTGACTCAATCAACACACATTTAACTTGAGATTTATTAATAAGTACATATATTCCCTTGTAATAGTTATTTTAGTGTGCTTATCATTGGCCTTTGATGGACATTGACCCCTACAATGATCATGTTGATGATGTGCTGAGGCTCCTCTTGTTCGGCCTCTTAGTTGGCGTCCCTATTTCTAAAGTGATTTTTGGCTCGATCACTCATAAATTCTCGGAGGTGCCCATTATTGAACAACCAAGCAACTTCTTCTCTCAATTGCTAGCAATCCTCGATCCTGTGGCCATGAGTGCCATGATACTTGCACATCAAGTTAGGATCTCTTTGGGTAGGGTCAGATATCAACGGTCGCCGGCACTTAGTCTCCTTGATTCTCTCGATGGCTGATACGATGATGGCAGCATCAACATTGAAGTTATACTCTAGTAATCTTGATGCTTCTCTACCTTCCAGTGGCCTGTCAGCAAATTTTGCTCATCAATCCTCGGTACTAGGCCCTCGATCGCTTCTCTTTTTGTTCATTGTGGGGTGACGCCCGGACCCATTTCCCTTTGGTCCGCGATGTATGGTTGGTACCTATCCTAGACCGGCCTTGGATCATGATTGACGGCTCTGTTAGATCTGTCATCGGCCCTGATGGGATAAATAGACCGAGAAGGGGCACCGAGTTGTTCGTCCTCAACTCAGATCTTTAACTGGTACCTGTTGTGGACGTCGGCCTAAGTTACTGTCGGGCACTCTACCAAATTTGTTTTAACTACTGTGACGCCAAGGAGCTTTGGGGGTTAAGTCCTTGAGTGAACGCCTGAACGGCCCAATCATTTGCAATCGGAGGTAGGTCCTTCCATTCCATCTTGAACCCTAAGACGAATTCCCTAAGCATCTCATTGTCTCTTTGTTTATCCTTGCAAAGGTCCTATTTTCTGGTCTAGACCTTGATGGCCCCAGCATGGGCCTTCATGAAAGCATCTGCAAGCATAGCAAAAGAGTCAATGAGACTATGGACAAGGTTTCTCCAAACTTCTTCACTAACACTGACTAAATTTCATCATCTTCCAAGTCGTTCCTTTTGATTGCGCATGTATAGAAGGTCACATACTCATTAAGATCCTTGGTTCCATTGTATTTTGGGATATTGGGCATACAGAACCTCTTTGGGATCGACTGTGGTGCCGCGCTCGGAAGGAAATGCTTCTAGATAAACTTCTTGGATTCTAGCCCTTGCAAGATCGGGGGTGCTCCCACGATTTGATCGACCCTGGAATTGTATATTTCCACCTTTTTGTCATAGGCCTCAATTTTCTTTTCACCTGACTCCACCCGCTTCGTTAATGCTTCGATCATTCTCACTATTTAGGAATTGACCCCGGGCTCATCTTCACCCGATCTCTAGGTGATCTATTCATTTCTTCAGATATTTTCCTGGGATTGTTCGGGCTCAATCCTGCCGGGGGCGTGGCTTTATTCTGTAGTTGCGCTATTTCTGCCTGTTTAGCCTACAATATTTCAAAGATTAACCGTAGGATTAGCCCATCGCCTTCGCCTTCTGGCGCTTCTCCAGCTGTCAGTCGGGGTCCCCTACGAACGCTATTTTCGAGGTTAGTTGGTAGATTAACGTTCATGGCCACCTGTTAGTTAGCATTGATTGGATCATCAATTAGTACTCCGTTGGGGTCAGCAGGAGGCACCTTGTTGCTAGGCACCAGGTTGTTGTTTTCGCCATGATGGCCATATTCAACGTCAACGTTCAAGTGAGCAGACTGAGAATTTAACGTTTTTAGACTGACATGAAATAAAGACTTTAAATAACAAGCGTAAAATAGAGTGTGTTACAGAGATTTGTATCAAAATCACCATTATTATATTTAGCTCCACGATGGGTGCCAAACTGTTTACCCTTAAGACAGATAATAATTCAATTTGTACGCGGTTTTAAGGATATGTGGATTGATTCAACACAAATAATGAAGAATGTTAGATAAAAAAATTAAAGATGAAATGAACAATCAAATCAATTGTAATGTTGCGGCCCAAATCGGACTTAGTTTGAACAGTAGTTTTGCCCTCGATCGGACCCTTAGTTCGAAACCTATTGTGAATGAAGAACAATCAATAAAGTAAGGGCTTTGCAATAGCTAGAAGCAGAAAAATGAAGTTGTATTGCCTTGGTTTGCGTGTTACATGTGTGTTATAAAAGAAAAACTTCCTCTTCATATCGTATGAGAGTTTCATCCATAGTACAAGTATAAAAAAGGTAAAAATCTTTCTTTTTCGGTAACTACTAATCCGTAACCGAAATCGGGCAATATATGCGCCGTGATATCCGGGTATGCTTGGATATCACGACCTTCTGTTAGCCGTGCGTAACCGTTTGCCATATTTCCCGAGGTCTTAGAACTCGTTTTGGGTCTGGGGAGTGTTGCTTTATCACGCCCGACGTTGAGCACATTGTTCACCTCTCACGGGTCTCGGTACGAAAGGCCCCCAGCCTCGGTTTCAACCTCGTGTTTTCGTGCCCTTCTTCCATCTTCTTCACTGGGAAATCGGGGTATGCATTGTCCCAGATTTTACCCATATACAAACTTCTTGAATTGATTCTCACCATTTTGCTTGGCAAGTCTTTGAGGGTATGGAGGTAGAGGCTTAGGCAATAGTGTCTTTGCCTTTTGCACTACCGGTTCCAGTATATCAATGATGTGTTCCCTAGACGGGTTCACCTCCTCTTGAGTCTCTTCAACATTATCATCAATATCAATCCGAACTTCCTCATTTGCTGGAACAAAATTGTTTGGGATCTCTTTTTCTTGCATTACTTCGTCATCATCGACAAGTCGCCTTTCACTTGAGGTGGGTGGATTCCCACATCTTCCACTTCTTGTGATAACTGTCATAGCATGACCTATATTATTACCACCCTTTGGGTTCACCACCATGTCACATGGTAGTGCACCCTTAGGACGAGAATTTAGAGCTTGTGAGATTTTCCCCATTTGAACTTCTAGATTGTGGATTGATGTGTTGTGTGATGCATGTTGGGCATCCGAATCGACATTATTTTCCATAATTTGCTTGAACATATTCTCAATACATCCCATCTTATAGTTTGAAGAACTCGAACCATAGGAAGGATAAAGAGGTGAGTTGCTCGGTTGTTGATACATTGGGGGGCTTTGAAAACCAGACCCGCGGTTGCCTTGATTATTTCCCCAACCACCTTGATTGTCGCCTCCCCAATTTCCTTGGTTCTTTCCACTCCAATTTCCTTGATTGTTGTTATTATGCCAATTCCCTTGATTGTTAGAACTCCAATTGTCATGGTTATTTTGTGGTCGCCATTGTTGTTGATTTGGGCCTTAGTAGTTGTTTCCTTACCCTTGGAAATTGTTCACATACCGAACTTACTCTTATTGCTCATTATAAAAATCATCTTGATCAAAACCGCCATCATCTTGCTCATAGTTCTCCACTCGGGTTTGCATTTGTAGACCCTTGGTCCTCTTCTTGTTAACTAAAACATTAACTCCCTCTATAGCATGAACTTGCTTAGGGGCTTGCACTTGATATAGTTGGGTCTTTGCTAGTTGATTCATGGTTGTTGCCAATTCGGCAATGGCTTGCCCATGGTCTTGCAACTCTTTGTGGAGGTATAATATTAGGATCACCTTGGGGGACATTAGCCCGGGATTGCCAAGCTGATGATGTCTCAACCATCTCATCTATAATGTCACACGCCTCCGTATAAGGCATTTTCATGAAGTTTCCACCGGCTAGTTGGTTCACTACACATTGGTTGGTTGTGTCAATCACACGATAGAAGGTTTTTTGCAACATGTTCTCTGTCATATCGTTGATGGGACATTCATTAACTATTATTCTATAGCACTCCCAAATTTCTTGTCGTGGTTCATTCGATTCTTGCTTGAATTCCAAGATTTCATCTGGAAGTGTAGCCATGTGCTGAGGAAAAAACATAGCCAACTCATCCCAAGTGTGTATTGAATGGTTGGACAAACGTTCCAACCAATCTAATGCTTTACCCCGTAGATTGAAGGGAAAAAGCCTTAGCCTCAATGCATCCTCGAAAACATTAGTTTTCTTGCTCCCGCAACATGTATCCATAAACTCCTTCAAATGTTTGTAAGCATTTTGAGTTGTTGCACCGGTGAAGAAGCCCTGTTGCTCAAGCAAAGTGAGCATCATGTTCGTGATTTGAATGTTGCCCGCCTAATACGGAGAGGGACTATTGCACTAGAATAACCTTCATTGGGCAACATCCGGCGTTGAGCCGCTTATGGTGGATGTGGCGGAGGTGGGGGTGGTACGGGCACGTTGTCTTGTAGTACCCGACCTCGCCAATTAGGTTATGGCACTTGAGGTACCTCATCGAGTTGTTCCTCCTCACCGTACAAGTCCCCGAAAGGCATATTTCTAAGCTCATTAGTCGCTATATTTGTTCCTATGATTTCTTCAACAAGTTAGAAACACGGAGGGGAAAGAAGATATCCAAAAACACACTCAAATGTATAGCTAACACCGTTATAACTCCTCAGCAAAGATGCTAAAAATTAGTCCACGTCCAATTCTCAGTCAACAATGAGTAGAAACGGTCATTGGAAGAATAGTACCCAACAATGAGTCAGGGTCAATTTCCTCAGGGAGTTAAATGTGGGTATTAGAGTGTACACTAGATGTGTGTAGAAGAAATAGCTGAAATACGCTTCCAAACAAGATGGTTTTGTAATTTACATCTACAATCTATACGAACAGTGATTAACTAGAGAAAAGAGACTAGAGATTGATTAATCGTTTTTGTTGCTTTTCAAATGGGTAAATGGCCTAGGGATGTAACCTTTCCCTAGGTGTAAGACTAATGGGTTAATTACATTTGTCACGCCCCGACCTCGGGAAGCGCGACCGACGCTCAACCGAGATAACCTGACTGAGCAAGCCTGTTGGATTTCCTTCTACCCAACTCATCCGTGAATAAAGAGGAGATATATTCTATTAAGTAAATACTGAGATGATTTCATAAGAAGCCCCAACTCTATTACCTTTAGTTACTCTATTTTGTTTTAGTCTCAAAATACAAACACTTTCATTGTTTGAAGTGGAATATGTGATACACATACAATACTAGCTTGACTTTCCTAGCACCAATACACAACCCACACTATGTCTACAAAGCCTCTAATAGATACAAACGAGTACAATGATAGTGCGGGAAACAACGCTCCGGCTATGCCTCAAAACATAATACACACGAAACAAAAGACGCACGACCCCGAAATGAAGTGGAGTTCACCAGGTCAACTGGGAAGAGAGTGTACCGCTATCACTGGTCAATGCCTCCCGCTGTGGAACCACATGCATCCATTAAATATGCAGCTCTCCCGGCAAAATGGAAGTCAGTACATGTCGAATAGTACTTATATGAAAACCAAAACATCTATTCAAGGACTTCCAAAATACAACATGAATATGATGAATAATTATAACAATAATAAGGCTTAGATAGCCGTTACAGTCAACCAAAATTTATTAAGAACTTCCAATAACATTTATTAATTTCAAGTCGGGGATCCTTTGCAACCACCTTTACACGAGCGGCTCTGCTGCCTCACCCCAATGTATGCGAGTGGGGTTGTAATAACAATAACACAACTTGGCACAAAGCAGCCTTGCCGCGTCACCCCAATGTTTATGGGTGAGGTGTGATCACAATGCCACAAATCTACACAAAGCGGCCCTACCGCCTCACCACAATACATGCTGGTGGAGGTGTAACAAAAATACCATAACACTACACAGAGCGGCCCTGCCTCCTAACCCTAATGTATGCGGGTGGAGGTGAAAGCACAATACCACAACTCTAAACAAAGCGGCCCTGCCACCTCACTCTGATGTATACGGGTGGAGGTATAATCATAATATCATAACTCTACACAAAGTGGCCCTGCCACCTCACCCCCAATGTATGCGGGTGGAGGTGTAACCACAATTTGGATTCTCAAAATGATAACAGTTTGTACAAAAAAGTTTCCTTTCAAATTAATCCATTTGGCACCTTTAACCTTGACAAAAATATGAGTTCATAAGATTTCATCATATAAGAAATAAGTGTTTGATCACATTGATTTCATACAAGGTTCTCTTCCCAAAAAGGGTATCACATAATTAAGTCACAATAGAAATCTTTAACACTTGAGGGTTCGGATACGTTATGCAATTTGAGAATATATTTACTAGCTTGAACATCCCACCTCAACAGTGTTTCAAGTTCGACTATACATGATGGAGTTTTATAAGGATTCAGGAATTTCGATACTAGAAGAAGAGTTTAGCCTTCATACCTCGAAAGAGCTTTCCTTGGTGTAACAATAACGTCCCGACACTTATAACGATGTTAATCTATAAAATAGGGGAGAATTACAGGCATGGTCAGAGGAATGCATATGGCAAGAGCTGCTACACTGATGACCCAACCTTCCCTCAACTAATTCAATAACAAAACCACCCAAGATGGTTCAACAACTTCCCCACAGTCTATATTAGCCCATGTATGTGATAAATCTACCCTCATCACCCATAGTCAACCCAAACCCGAAATTGAAGAATTGGGGGAAGAAATTCTTACTCTTTTAAAGCCCTAGCATGTTCCTTTTGAAGGAATTTCAAGGTTTAATCAAAGTAGAGTAGTGAAAACCTTAGTCCTCCCTTCCCCCTCTCTAGAATAGCTCTCTCCTCTCTCTAAAATGTCAGGTAATCCCCCCAAAAATGAACCCTCAGGCTAGATAAACGAAATGGGGTTGGGTTATAAAATTAGAAAAATGAAGCCCTGGTAGAGATCTGCGGTCGCATATGTGACCGTGTAACATGTTTACGGTCCGCAAAACGGACCGCATAATGGCCCTCCAGAATTGGGCGTTTCTGCTTCACTTTGCGGCAGGTCTGCGGTCCACAAACTATTTCTGCGATCGCATAATGGACAGTAGAACCTTCCACTAAAATTTCTCATGCCGGATCTACGATGGGATCTGCGGCCCGCATGACGGTTCTACGGCTGCATAATGGGCCGCATAATGGTCAAAAAATTGGCAAATCTTTCTTCTTCATTCCGCGACTGATCTGCTGCCCGCAAATCAGTTCAGCGGTCGTATCGTGCGCCACATAACTGCCATGTTCGGCAAACTTTTTCCTTCAACCCCTCGACGCACTGAGCAACCCCAAAAGTCTGTACCGCGGCGAGTTTCTACAATCTTCAAACACATTAGCTTACCTCAGCACCACAAAACCTTGGGTTCTATGTGAAAATTCACGGGCGTCACAAGGTTAATTGTTGTTTTAGTGATCAGGGTGTATTATAGTTCTCAACCTTTAGTTACCCACTCAATACCTCTCGGTGATTGAGTGATTTTTCCCAATTTGGCTTTCTCAAGCCCAAATGAGTATAAAGTCAAATAGTTGATATGAGCTCAAGTCGGGTTTTTACTATCTCTAATTCAAACCATTTAATTAGGCTAGTCAAAACCTTAGCTAGCCCAAGTTCTCGGTAGCTAAGTTTTCCAAGATGAGGTCTCTCTTTCTCAAGTTATGACCGAGTAGAAAATGCATGAATCAATCTTTCCGACCATTAATTCTAGAATTAAATCATGAACAAGGCTAACTAACAAACACCCCATCATTAGATTAGTTACCCATAAGGTTTACACACTAGGATTGGGCTATAACCCTAGAAAATATCTAGCTACTCATACGAGAAATAGAAGAAAAATAAAGAAGAAATACTAATTAAAGCCATAATACAAAATTAAAATAATAAACTTGTGTGTTTTTAACCCAAATTTATCAACATTTTATCAAAAGTGGTAAACTTCCAAACTTGCGCTAAAAAGGTGATTCTCGTCTATTTACTGTAGCCCAAAAGTTGCTGACAAAAAAATGCCCTTCGGGAGGTTCGGCGGCTGCACAATTCCATGTGTGGTCTGCACTTCACTTGGCTCTACATGTTGAAGACTTCGGTGGCCGCACAATTAGGTCTATGGCCGCAATTCAGCTTCTGCAGCTGCACTCTTGGCAAGGCTTCATACTTGGTCGTTTTGCAAACTCTCTGAAATTTTTGAATTCCTGTCAGTGCGACCATGTTTTGCGGTCGCACATATTGCGTGCGGTCCGCACTAGGCTTTAGTCATCTTCTGAGCTTCAATCACCAAATCTGTGGCTGTAGAGGGAATCATGTGGTCCTCGCTTTTGTCTGTGGTCGCAGAATTACTTCTGCGAACTGCACTTTTGGCATGTTGCGCTCCTTCTTGCATCATTAGCCGGAACACTCCTTCTTGTGTTAGATTTCTTCATTAAAGTCCAACTCTCCAACATTCCTATAATTTGCACCATTTCATTAGTTATGGGAACAGAAATCAACACTTTCGAACTAAAACTAAAACAAGAAGGTACTAATAAGTGGTTAAAATTTACACTTATCAGGGCCCGCTAATTCTTAACACCCATTACATACAAGTCCAACCATCTAATTTTATCCAATTCCGACCACAAAGCAGCCTTCCAATCATCAATTTTATGTTTTGGAAAAGGATTTACTAAAATCCTCATTTCTTCAATTTGATTCATCAAACAATCGCTAAGTTAAAGGATGGAATCATGAAGTATAAACAAATTCGAGTAAAAAATACTTACCCCAATCCAAATTGCAAAAATGCCCTCCAAAATCGCCAAAATCTGAGCTCCACAACGTTATGAGAATAATTGACTAAATTTCGAAACAAGTAAAAGAATGCAGCAGTTGTTATAGCTTGAATAAGACCCTAACCGAAAATCATATTTGATAATGTCCACATAATTCTTCGATATTACATCCAAGCTAGCCTTTTGAATCACCCAATTTGGCCTTAAAAGGAGGGATATAGGATGTTTTAAAGTTTTAAATTAAGTGTTTAGGGACATAAATGGCATTTCATAATTGTTTACACAAAAAAAGAAGAATTAACCCGAATAGCCACCCACCTAACGGCTCGAACTAAAACTAGCAAGTGGAGGTATAATATATGCATAATTCATGTATTATATGTGTAAAATCATTTATAATTAATGTATAATCAATGTAGATGGCTAAAAAAGTAAATAATGAATATGGCTGACTATTTGGGTAAAGATGCCAAAAAAAAAAACCACCAATAAGATAATCTTTGTTTTATCACCCAAAAATCATTCGAGACCTCCCGGACACAAGCAATATATGCATTTCAATTATAAAACATGTTACAAACCTGTTCTCGCACTCCAAATACCGAAAAGAGGTCATCTTGACCCAATATTGACCATGGTCAAACTCCAAATCCTTAACTTAACTAGTTTCTCAACCAATGATCCAAAACACAGCAGAATCACCTCGGGACCCCATCCAATCATACTAACAAGTAAAAATACATTATCCACTCTTATCAAAGCCTGAAAACACCCACTGGAACATCACAACAAAGAATCGAGGCTCAAATCTAATAGAATTTCTCCTAAGTTGTTAAATCTTTATTCGTTCAAACGAGTGGCGAATCACACTTAAACACTTAAGATTACTTGAAAATTTGCCACCCAAATTCAATTCAACTATATAGACCTATCCAAAGTCTTGGAACACCAATTGGAGTCAATAACATCAAAGTTAATTCTTGGTCAAACTTATGAACTATTAAGTTATTCAAATTGTCAATTTTCGACAAATAGTGTCGAATCCTTCTAGGAACCTCCAAAACCAAATCCGAACATTCTAACAAGTACAAAATCATCATATGTACCTATCAGAACCATAAGTACTCAACTCTGAGTCCGTTTACCCAAAAGTCAAATCTTGGTCAACTCTTCCAACTTAAAGCTTCCCAATCGAGAGTCATTCTTCCAAATCAATCTCGAAGCACTCAAAAACTAAAACTAACCATACAAGCAAGTCGTAATATATCATATGAAGCTACTCAATGTCTCAAACCACCGAACGGAACAATAAAGCTCAAAATGACTGATCGGGTCGTTTCATTCTCCCCCCACTTAAACATACATTCAGCCTCGAACGTGCCAAGGGTCATTTCAAAGACATAAATTTATGGAATAAACCCGAAATAAAAATACTCATAGGTGATCCCATCTCACTCAATCCATAAAATCCCATCGACACAGTATTGACTGAAGATTCTTCCTTTAACCTTAACCGACAAGCCTTAGAACCAAATTTCAACATACAAGACTCTTCCTAAAATCCGATTCTCACATACACACACAGTATCGATCTCAAAAACATGCAAAAAATCATAAATATAGTAACAATATATGTTACACCTCGTGCTTTTGTACGCAAGAGTACGCCGTAAGTCAATTGATGTAAGCTCAGAAATGGGATCGTATTTGAAAATACATTAAGTAAGTTAATCATGTTACCTTGGTGGTTACAAAAATTTAAGATCATGAACAACAATTACCAAGAGGGTTGGAAGGTTTAGAAACTAAAGAAATTGTAGAAAATAAGTTTCGTCGAAAGTCGACGAGTTGGGAATGTTATAACATGTACTTTTGGGGTGAGACAATGATGCTGAATATGATAACGAGGTTATGTTATGATTTATTTTAGTCTTATGATAGTGATGTGTTATTTTTGGAAGTCAAGTGAGTTTTGGAGCAAAAGTTGGTCAAGCTTATCACAAGCTACATTCATAAATATGCTGAAAATTAGGTCAAATGTATCTGAGCCTTTCTCCCGATGTACTTGGAATTACGGGATGATCCACCTACCAAATTGAAGATCTACGAGTTTAGTTTCCAATTCCTTAAACATTTCATTGATATAACATTGGAGTAGAGAGATATTCATATTTTTGTGAGACTGCGCATACTAGTAGGTGACAAGTAGGTGTATCACCTACTTGCCAAAAGGCGAGGTTTCAATTAATAGCTCTTAAAGTGACTAGATAGTGGCGGCTAAGAGGGGAATTTTATTGGCTCATTAACTCATTTCTTTCACTGATTTTTTTCAGGCTACGAACATCAGATTGAACCCCCGCAACTCCTCCTCCAAAAGTCTCACTCAAACCCTAAGTGATTTCGGGTGATACGCTGTGATTGTAGTGCTGAAAAACCAGGACATATTGCTAGTTTCTCTTTCTCCTTCTTGTAGCTGCGTTGGGGGAATGATTGTGGATGAAGAAGGACTAGGTTTCATGGGTTGTGCTCAGTCCAAGTAATTTTATGCTTCTCTTTCCCTTAACTATACTTCTACGAGTTGTAACTCGATCGTAGTATGATGTTCGTTGTTGCGTAATTGTTCGCTGGTTGTGAACTTATTTTCAAGTTGAATTAATGGCTAGTTTATAGGATAAGAGGCTTAATTATATACTGTTGGTTCTGTTGCCTGATTTGAAAGAAAAGGTAAGTCGGAAACGTGTTTTAGTAAAATGAAAAATCAGTTTTGAGTTGCTAATCTTGTGGGACTGTTATTGGGTCATTTTAAAGTTGTATTATGGATAAAAATTAGTAGGGATTATTGAATATGTGGTGGCTAATATTGTTGATAAATTTTGGAAGGAAGAAGGACTTTAAAACTATAGTGGTTTAATCACAAACCGAGCTTGTCGCTCGTTGTACTATTATTTGAATTGATGGAATTGTTCTTACGTTGTGGAGGGGCTGAATGGATAGGATTAGTTGTTGATAATGATGATGTTGCTGTTTTGTGTTTTTTATATTTGGAGAAGTGAGGAAATATAGGGGGAGTGCTGCCAAATTCTCCATAAGAGAGTTAATAGCTTAGAAATGTGTTTTAAGTTCTTCCATGGTATTAACCATGGTTCATACCTTGATGTAGGTTGAAGTAGTACGGACAGTGTATATTGAGTCATTATTGTAGCTACCCAAACCGATGGGCTGTGATGACTTCCCAAGTCCAGCCTGTCGAACACACCCCTAAGCATACATCTAATATATAAACATGAAATAGGGGTAGGTCATGCATAACAACTGTCAACAAACTGTTGAATAATGTGAATAACATACGTGAGGAAACGTGCCCAAAAGACACACACACACACACACACATAGACACACACACACACACACACACACACACACATATATATATATATATATATATATGCGGAATACGGTAGGCCGAACACCCATACGTAGGAGCAGCTCCAACCCCATCACGAACCGGTGGACTCGATCCTCCATATTAGCTACAATGGTGGGAGCGTACCTAGGCAAAGAATCAAATTGATGGTTGTACTCCTGAACACTCATTTTTCCCTGCCGAATGGTCAAGAACCTATCAACTCTGGCCTTTATATGCTCTTGTGGAAAATAATGACAAAGTAAAGCCTTTGTAAACTCCTACCATACTGTTGGAAGGGCATCCTCACCTTTGGACAACTCCCAAGACACAATTAATTCCAACATCCAGAAGTCAATAGGAAGCTTGCTCAACTGACTCCTTCGCTATGGCCTTCATTGCCCTCAAAGTCCTCTGCTTCCTAATGATAAATACCTGAGGGTCCTCATTTGGATGTACTCCAATGAATACCGGAGGGTCCAAATAAATGAAATCACAAACCCTAGCACTAATGGCCCTATTTTCATGACCAACACCTACCTCATGGCGCCAAGACTTTGCGGCCCCTAATCGAGTTAATAACTCAATAACATCTTTCATCTCCTAACCCGGTGCAGTTGGATGAAGAGCTAGGGGTACTGGAGAGGGCGCTAAAGCTACTGCCCCTCGGATCTCCTTTGGAGAAGGCAGGGTATGTGAAGTCTGAGATGGAGTCTCACTTTGAGACTCTCCCCGAGCCCTGGTAACTCGTGGCTCTCGACTCTTAGCCTGATCAGCCATAGACTTGCCCTTCTGGGCTACTAAAGCCTTCTTAGGCATTGCTGAAAATATAACATATCGTTAGGAAAATGAATCCTTGTATCGCACGATCTAAGATAAGAAGGGACGATAAGATCCTATTTGTCCTACAGCCTCCTATTTATAAATGTGGTGCACAACACACTCAAACAAGACTCTACAAGATATGGTCTGAGGCAGCCCTAGGATAGAACTGCTTTGATACCACTTTTGTCACGACCCAAATCGATGTGCCGTGATGAGTGCCCGAGTCCTACCTGTTGAACACCCCTAAGCATACATCTACGACATAAACATGAAATAGGGGTAGGTCATGCATGTGACAATAGGTTGTAGTGTGTGGGGTTAATGAACCATTTTGGGTAGTCTCTTGTTGAAATTGGTTGAGGGGGGAAGGGATTACCATAATAGAGCCTTGTAGTCTATTTTGAA
Source organism: Nicotiana obtusifolia (assembly GCA_002018475.1). Lineage (NCBI taxonomy): Eukaryota > Viridiplantae > Streptophyta > Magnoliopsida > Solanales > Solanaceae > Nicotiana > Nicotiana obtusifolia. The sequence continues at coordinate 130,507 of MCJB01000001.1, forward strand.
TACTAGGTGTTTGACAAAATTCCTAAAAGAGCCACACCATGGGAATCCCTCAAATTATTGATTGATTTTCACTATCTTCCTATAGATTGGTGTTGCTAGAAGAGTTGGGACGTTGTAGAAACTTAAGGAAAGCTCAAGCAAGGTATGTTGGCTAAACATCTCCTTTAGAATCAAATTCAATGATTCTCTGTAAGATTCATGTGTGGTTGGCCCAAGTTCCTAATTTCCATAATACGGGTTATTCCTTATAAATTTGACTATTTTTGATAAGCTCGTGTTGAAAGATATGTATTAGAAATGTGTACTGAATGTTCCTATCGTATTGTGCTCTCTGTCGGGAATGTAGCCTAGTGTGACAAATATGTCGAGATAGTGTGATTTCAAATCATGTTCAAAATTGCAAGTTGTTATGCCCAATTGTGAAAGAAAACTCAATGCGTCTAAGCCCCCATTGTTCATATTTATGCATAAGGCCTTGATTCCAAATGCTTTTATTGATGATGATCTATAAGTATGCATGAAAGTGAAAGAAATAAGAGTGAGATATAAAAAGTGGCCATTGTTTTTGTAACTAGTGCAGTTGATTTGAAGTCGTGTTTAAATCGTAAATCACCATGCTCTCCTTTATAAATATTTCCAATATGATTTGAGTTCTTAGATACTCATGAATTGAAATTGTGTATTGCCCCTTTTTGGGAAAAAGTATTTCAAGCATAAGTGGGGTGTCACTTGTTTATGGTTTAAACTCATGCTTCAATTGCTAGTTATTTTGCTCCATATTTGAAATGGAATCTAGTATGTTTAAAAGCCTTCGTTATTAATGAACCTAAACTCGTGATTTCTGGAATATTCTATACGTTGATGTTAGTGATGATGATACATAGAAGCAAATAAATGAAATTGTGAAATATGAAATATGAAATACGGCCAACGTGCCATGAATGAAGAATCATATGTATAGCAAAGAGAGCCAATGAAATAATGAGGTTGTGAGTGGTTGAAAATACTAATGAACTGATATATCGTGTGAAAGTTTATGCGGTGAATGTATTTGTATTTATGTTTCCTTTGTGTGCAAAACAAAAATGTTTTTGGGAGTATCATTAGCGAACCGAGGAAGGGTAGGTTGTAATGACCCACGCCCGAAACTACACGTGCCGGTGTAGGAGTGGATTGTGATTGAAAATACTAATGAAGTGATATATCGTGTGAATGTTTATGCAGTGAATGTATTTGTATTTATGTTTCCTTTGTGTGCAAAACAAAAATATTTTTGGGAGTATCATTAGCGAACCGAGGAAGAGTAGGTTGTAATGACCTACGCCTGAAACTACACGTGCCGGTGTAGGAGTGGATTGTGATTATTCCCCTTATTTGTAATGAGATTGATGTGTTGTGATTATTCCCCTTATTTGTGATGAGATTGATGTTTTGTGATTATTCCCCTTGATTGGGATTAGATTGATGATGGCCCTGGTTTTGATGTCGACCCACACGACATATGTGGGAAGACGACCCAGCTGGTCAGGTGGTGAGCCGACGCCATGTAGCGCGCATGGTGGTTCCTACTCTAAGTAACACCTTTCTTTTGCATGACATGTCAATCCAAATTGTTCGTGGAGAGATGGCCTAGCTTATCGGGCGTGGTTTAGCACAGTGGTATATTGGTGCTAATGATCTCCCAACCAAAATAACAATATTTTTGTATTTTGAAAATTATTATGTTTTAACTTGGAATTTGGATATCATTAATTGGTATTTGTTGATTCCATGGTTTTTCCCTTCTCGTATTGGCATTTATTTCTAAAGAGGACATTTAGCTTCACATACTAGTATTATTCCACGTGTACTAAAGTCCCTTTTGGCGGGCACTGCATATTCAATCGATGTAGGTGGTTCGTCAGCGGCAGCTTTGATCCTCGCTAGCACTCACTCTCTACTCAGTAGGTTTTGGTGAGCTCTACTCTATTCTGGGCCTTATGTCAGTTGACGTTGTGTTTATGCTTTGTGGTATAACCGGGGCCTTGTCGGCGACAATTCGATACTACTCTTTTATTGTACATAGGGGCTCCGTAGACATGTTGTGGGTGGTGTATGATGTTGGGTAATGAGTTAGAAGTGGTTGTATTTCGAAAATATGTTTTTCCCTCGTAATTATGAACTTGTAATATTTTGGGAATTGTAAATTGAATATCCTTTGAGTAATGGAAAAAGTTTGTGGAACATTTTACCCTTGTCATGCTTATCCCTTGTTAATGGTTCTTTTATTGTTATTGTGTAAGGTTGGGTTGAAGTCATCAAGTAGGCTTGCTTGACCAGGGTATCTTGGTTTGAGCATCATTCGCGTTCCCCGAGGTCGGGGCGTGACAAGCTTGGTATCAGAGCCTAAGGTTTTATACTGTCCTAGGATGTCTCGGAGCTGTGTCTAGTAGAGTCCTTCTTATCGGTGTGTTGTCGACCACATCTATAATTAGGAGGCTTCTTGGACATTTAGGAATATCACCCTTCTTTGGTTCTCCAAATCGTGCGATAGAGCTCAAGATAGGAAGCTAATTTCCTCGTCATGTCTTCCTTTTCTAGATGAGTAGTCCACGAGTTCGAAGCAGTGAGGAGGGAATGATCCTGCCATTGAATCTAGGGGAGATTGCACGGGAGTTTGTTGGGAGAATCTGTCGAGCCGCGGAGGTTTTGGAAGAACTTGTTGCTAGGAGAAGTGTCCTTGTTCTTATCAATGCCACCGCACCACCGGATCATGTGGTGAGAGCACCTAACAAACAAAAGAGGGTTGTTAGTACCAACAAGCCAGATTGTTTGCTTTCCAAGAAGCGTCACTTAGGGAGATGTTGGATGACCTTGAAATATTTTATGGTTGTGGAAAGAGGGGGCACAAAAATAAAAATGCTCTAGGTTGGGTACCCCCAGTCCGGTCTGCCCGATATGTGGGAGGGAACATTTGGCATCGTATCATGAGTATGCTCAGGTCAGGAGCGTGTTAGGGGTGGCAGGCTTGGGCCATTCCAAAAGCCCATACAACAAGACTATATAAAGATTGTTAATCCCATCACGAGGTCATGGAGGAAGGATAGGGAGAATGCGTATGATGTATACAAAAAGGGTAAATATCAAGGTCAGTGGAGTGAGTCGGTTTAGTGGACCTCATCCCCGTTGCATGAAATGTAGGAGATTATTTTGGGGGGTATGTCATTGTGGTACCAATGCATGTTATGACTATGGAGTCGAGGGGCATCGGTTAAGGCACTGTCCGGTCAATCTAAAGTTACCATGTAAGTCACTCCTTAGTACATCATTCTGAACAACACATACTTTTCCTTGTTCCATATGTACATCTATATTTAGAGCCTGCATAGACACGGTCTTAATAAGAATCTGAATCACAAAACATTGAATGTATCTACTCTTTGAATGAGACACTTTATTCATGAACCCCCTTTATCATAATTCTCTTACTTACAACCTCTTACGGAATTGAGTTCTATAATGATTTCCTTGAAATGAGTTATAACCTTAGGTTAGTATTTCCCATTTGCTTCCCCAAAATTCTCATCCAGGAGCCATACCTGATGAATTGCTTATAGAACCTTTTGGTTCAAATGGATAATATTTGTTCACTTGCGCACGTACCATCATAATATTTACCTACATGGCATCGAATCTAATGTGAAGCAACCTAGTATTGAGATATTTCTTGAGCCACACTCCCTTTCATTTGTGTATGTGACTCACACGGTTTGGATAGTTACTTTATTCCCCTAATGAACATTTTCATAAACCTTTTTCATTGTCCAGTAACATAAGAGCATATCTCAGCACCTATCATATGTGTACATGTCGATTGAAATGGTCACTTGTCCGCATAAAGTTTCTGGGGAATTTGAGATTTTCACAAATTATTTGTAGGAGAATCTATTGTTCGTCCATCTTAGTATAACCTTCATGTCAGACTGGATCATGCCTCAGTGAGTAACTCACTTTCTTCCTAGTATTACAGTTGCCCATGATGTGGCCTAGTATTGCAGTTTGAGAGTTATTGTGACAAAAACATGTCTAGCTCATAAAAAGTGTCCATTCTCTCTTTACACCTCTACAACATGTTCGGATTGTGATCCTTATTTAGTGAACTTATTGTGCTAGTCTCCCGACAGTTGCTTGGATAACCATGAGACAGCGTGTCCTTCCATGAGTTGCTTAAGCACTGCCTTTTTCATAAGACCCTAAATAGGCTCCCAGGCTGAATACACTTTAGGGGTTATCATAGCATCATGTCTGTTTCCCATGTTTTTTTCCATCCTTCATTAGCATCTGGGTATTTTCAAGTCATAAAACCCATGGCGAACTCATTATGAGCATTCACAAACCTTTCCTAATTACTCTACAGTGCCTCCCTGGGTTACGTTATCTATAAACTCATCTTTTAGAATCATTTATTATGCCATTATCATGTGCGGAGAGTTTTCTATCCTTAACATTCCACATCCCTAAGTGGATAGGAGTTTTATTTTCCTTTCTGCCCGGAGCAACATATCAACCATTAGAACTTCTCTAACCAATGCATGATTCAATCCTAATATTAAGATGTCCTAGCTACATGGTTTCCCTCGACGAAAGGTTGAAATTATATGTTTCAGATTTTTAGGCGCATATCATGAACATATTGATTGAAAGACAAGTCTATCGAACCTCTAGTCCTCTCATATAGGGTAAACCATGGGAAAGGGTTAAGCTGCCAAAATTATAATAATCTCACAAGTGTTCAACCTATTTTTCAACCTGGTTGGGGCGTAGTTTCCTTGTGTCAAATACTGTCAAGAGCATAACGCGGCTTCATGTATTTTTGAAATATCTATCACATTCATGGTGCAAGCATCATCTCATTTTTGAGTTAAACTGATTTTCTCTACACTCAAGGAAGCAACTGGTGTCCCGTACTTGGCTATTTCTTCGTAAGGCTTACTATTGCGGAACAAGGCTCATATGGAGTGAAATAATTGCTACTATCCCTTTCTTGACTCATCATCTTCTGAGAGTAACTTATGCTATCGTCTTTGTCCTCCCGATCATGCCTCCCATATATCACATGTCTAAAACAACCCACTTCTTTTAGACCCCACTTCTTTTACATCTTAGTTTCACGTACATGGTTCCCACATTATCAATGTGTACTAGATAACTTATGCCTCATTTGTTGAATCTATGATGTCATCGCGATGATTAACCATGTCAGGGCTATTGATGGTCACCCTCATGACTGTTAGAAAATAACCTCCTGAAATGCCCTGCTCAGCACCTTGGTGGGTTCATGAACAATTCCAGCTCAAACTCGGACCTCGTTTTTCCTATTTGTAGTAGATCTGTAGAGAGTTGTAGTTCACACATGCCAAAGAAGAAGCATCGTTCCATGATCAAACGTATTTATGTAGGAAATCCCATGGTCTTATTCATTCAGTCACATCATAGTATAAGGAGGAGGAGGGGGTTGAAGGTCACCAAGGGTCCAATTCGAGTGTTTGACATAGAGATTTGGAGCTGAAGAAAGTGAACGGGTTATTCTTCAGATTTTATCCATGAACATATTATATGAATTGGTAATAAAGGTAAAGTAGGTGTAGTATGCATTGGGCCTTATGGATTCTTGAGGGAAATAGGTTAAACTATGAGTATGATGTTTCCCCATCGTTGTCCTCTATGCACCCGGTGCTTCATGTGTCTACGTCAAAGAAGGTAGTTGGAAATCCTTTGTCTATCATTCCGGTGGAAGCCATTGAAGGTGAAGCTAACGGGTCATTGGCTTATGGGAGATACCTAATCATCGTCCTAGTTAAATAAGTTGGAAAGTTGGGATTGCCTTCGTCAAAGTGCTATGGCCAAGTCTGTGAGTCGAGGAGGAAAGCTCGAAGGCCAAGAGTGTTGTGGAAAGAAGATATTCTCATTTGTTTGTATAGCCAAATGGTTGCATTTCGAAAGGTACTCTCTATGGGTTATGACTTAAAATATTTACTGTTCATAATAAAGCACCACTTTTGATAATTTAATGCCGGTTATGTTGAGATTTGTGTTATTGATATATTGTGATGCTTTCTTGGGTTCTGGATGTATTCTTAGGAGTGGTTTTGATGATTCTGTGGTAGGTGGTTAGGCCCAATACAGGGGAGACTGTCGAATTTTCTGAAAATTTTGGGGGTTAGTATAATTTGGGGGCTTGCGATGTGTGGAAGAAGAGATGAACTATGTTGGGTGTTTTGGGCGGACTCTACTCCTCATTTGAGGAAGAATGACCCTGTAAGGCCCCGAAAATTTTCGTTAAAGAATTTATGGTTCCGTGGTGCCAAGGTAGGATAATTTATTGTATTTTCAAACTTTTTGGGTTGAATAGTGTGTTGGGGAGTTGAATTATTTCGACCTCGCGAAGCCAGGTTTGTAGCACGCTAGACCGTGCTATATACCTCGCGAAGCCAGGTTTACAGTGCGCTAGACCGTGCTATACAGCTCGCTGCACAAGGTATGTAGCACGCTAGACCGTGCTACAGTGCTCGTGAAGCCCAGTCTGTAGCCCGGTCCAGATTTCGGATGGTCCACCATTTTTCTATCCTTATAACCGGACCCTATCTCGATAAATAGATGTAAGGGACCATTTTTGAAGGGAATATCTAATAGTTTTAGAGAGAGGAAGTTCCCTATAATGAGAAGAGAAATCCCTAAGCTGATTGTTCACCAATATCTTGCTCAAGCCTTGAAATTCAACAAGAAACCTCACAACTTCTTCATCTAAGAGGTAAGGTTCCATACCCTAGTTATCAGTTTCGAATTTGGGTAGAAGATGGTTGATTCAGAGTATGATTCTTGGGTGTAAAAGTATTATTTATACATGTATGTACCAATAAGTTTTGCGGGAAGATTGTCAAACTCAAATAAGTAAGATTGGTTTGTGGAATGAAGGAAATCATGTACAACAACCTTGTCGTCAAATTTGCACACCTAGTGTTTGATAAAATGCTTAAATGAGCTTATACCATGAATATATTGCTACTTTGTGTTCAATTTTATTATGTCTCAAAATAGATTGGAATTACTAGGATTTTCGGAACGCTGTAGTAATTTAAGCAAAGCTCAAAGCGAGGTATGTTGGCTATTTCTGAACGTTGTAGTAATCTCATGATGTTCTTGTAAGTACCAAGTTATTCATTATAAATTGACTATGTCGAATAAGCTTTGTGTCGAAAGGTATATGTTCAAAATGTGTTCTGAACGCTCTTGTCATATTATGATATCATACGAGGATTTTTTCAAGTATGGGATGTGTGTTAAGATGTTATGACTTTATGTCATGTTTCGATGTGCTTAAGACTCTTAATTACTCATGTGTGTAATGAACGTCGTGATTAAACATGCTTGGAAGTTAAAGGAGTGAGTGGGGGAAAAAAAGTGTGGCTACAGTGCCAATAATGAAAGTTGTATTTGTGGCCAATGGTGCCAATGAAATGAAATGATGTGAGAAAGGTTATGAAATGTGTTGTGATTCAACTGTTCCGGATTGACTTCGAAAATAGATTTGCCTAAAAGCTTGTGTCCTCCAGTCATGGCCCAAGGTGGGTGTTTTAACTAGTGCTATGCTTTGTAGGTATTTCCAATGTGTTTTAAGCTTCTACATATTCATGACTCGAAATTGTGCATTTCCATTTTGGGGGAAAAGTATTTCAATAATAAATGGTGTTACTCGTTTATGATTTTAACTTTTTCTTTGATTGCGAATCATTTTGCTCCATTCGTTGGAAAGAAACATATTGTGTTTAAAGCCTTCATTACTAATGAACCTAAAGTTGTGATTTCAGGAATATCCTATATGTTGATATTTATGATGGCGATCCATGAAATGAAAGATATGAAAGTGTGGAATATGAAATACAACCATTGTGCCATGAAAGAAGAATAATATGTATGGCCAAGAGACCCAATAAAATAATGAAGTCGTAAGTGGTTGAAAGTACGAAAGAAGTGATATATGGTGTGGAAGGTTATGAGGTGAATGTATTTGTAATTTTTTTTCCAATGTGTTATAAACTCGTACGTTCTCATGAGTAAAGGCTATGGTGTTCCTAAATATTTTAAATGCTCTTAATGTTCATTGACCACCCATGCCAAGTACAAGTAAGTGATAGTATGAACATGAAATGTGGCCGCTTGCCAAAATGAGAATTATGAGGCATTGTATGTTTCAATGGTTTCAATCATTGTATTTATGCTTCTAAAATAATAAATGCAAATGACTTAGATGATAAGTCCCCAAGAATCAAGAACTTAGCTAATGACCTCAAGATGACAAGTGAGTGAATAACTGGATGAAAGGGAGATGTCCTATGCTAAATGATGATGAACCTTAAGAAAAGAAATTGGGCTCATGCGCTATTGAAATTGACTTATTGATTCACCATGTGTGTGCTAATGTAATGAGCTATGTTTCTCCATGATGAGCATGAACATGATGTGTTCTAATGATCCGGGAACTTACGACCTTAAATGTGATGTTAATCATGTCGCTTTTACTTTATATTTGGATATGTGCATAATGATGTGTATGGAATCCTATGGACGGTCTATGAAATGCATATGTATATTGTGTATGGAATCCTATGGACGGTCTATGAAACGCATAGGTGAATTGTGTATGTCTTCCTAAGAACAGTCTACGAAATACATAAGTGTATAATATATGTAATCGTATGAACGGTATATGAAACGCATAGGTGTATTATATATGTAATCCTATGAACGGCCTATGAAACACGGGTTTATTTCATATGTAATCCTATGAATGATCTATGAAACGCATAGCTATATTGTATATGTAATCCTATGAATGGTCTATGTAATCTTATGAATGGTCTATGAAATGCATAGGTTTACTGTACATGAAATCTTATGAACAGTCTGTGAAACACATAGGGGTATTGTATATGTAATCCTATGAACGGTCTACGAAACGCATAGGTGTATTGCATATGTAATCCTATGAATGGTCTACCAAAACGCATAGGTATATTTCATGTGTAATCCTATGAACGGTCTATGAAACGCATAGGTGTGTTGTATATAAAATCCTATGAACGGTCTATGAAACGCATAGGTGTATTATATATGAAATCATATGAACGGGCTATGAAATGCATAAGTGTATTGTATATGTAATCCCATAGGAGTATGGTCTAAATAAACACTTTGGACGGTTTTTGTGATGTATAGGTATATAATATGATATGTGAACACTATGGATGGTCTATGAGATACGTAGGTGTAAACATGATATGTACACTGTGGACGGTCTATGAGACACGTAGGTGAATAATATGATATGTGAACACTAAGGACGGTCTATGAAATGTATACGTGTAAAACAAGAGAGGGATATGGATGGTCTAGTGAGACGCATTATAACAAAGACAATAGTTGCCACTTTCATTGGCCTTGTTTGTACATGTTGTTTCAATTATATTATATTATGTATTCCAAGCATAATTCATGTGGCTCAATTGATCCCAAAAGAAGTTCACAATGATAAGTATAATAAGACTTGAAATTTGATTATATGGAATGTTTCATAATTTCTTGATGTACTTTATTTGCCTCTTATTTGAGTTACTGTATTTTCATATGTTTTTTTGCCTGCCTTATATACGAGTACGATTCCACATGTAATCACGTCGCTATTGCCGGGGGCGCTGCATCTTTCATTGGATGCAAGTATACTTCTATAGTATGATATGGATCTTTGATGGGGGTCTTCTTCACTACTCAGCTTCTGGTGAGCCCGCTACAGTTCTAGTGGGTGTTTGGCTCTAGTTCATTTATGTATTTAGGAATCTATTGAAATATAAGCTCCATGTACACTATGGATCATGTAATTAATTATTTGAGTTTTGTAATGTATTTATGTTCACAGTTATTTATGAGGCTACTCACACATCACGAGAAAGATTGTAGGCTATTAAGCCAAATATATTCAATTTAAAAGTCATGATCAAATTATGTTATTGTAAATCATTGAGTAATGATGAGAGGTTGATGTAAATTAGGCTTGTTCGACTGGGTTTACTCGGTTGAGTGCCGGTCGTGCTCCACGAGGTCAGGGCGTGACAAACTTGGTACCAAAGCACAGTTTAAGAGTCTTAAGGTGTCACAAAGTTGTGTCAGTAGAGTCCCTCTTATCGGTGTGTTGCCGACCACACTTATAATAGGGAGGCTACAACGACATTTTTGAAAAGTTTCTCTTCTTATATCCTCGATCGTGCATTAAGATTTCGAGTTAGTCACGAAGTTCCCTTATTAATACCAAGGAATGTTTGCACATGGTGCTACGAAATGAGAAAGGCCTAAGGATCAAAGGAATGACGCACATAGTAGGAATTATGTGTGAGGTGCCCAAATTGTTCTCGTAATGGACGAAGGAAAAGTTAAGGATATGACCCAGGTAAGCAAGGTCATAGAGTTAGCCTCGGGAGTCATGGTCAGTTGTTGTTTTCATGTATATAGTGCAATGTGGTGTTTTCTATATGTTATTAGGATTGATTTATGAGATTCTCTATCGAAATCTCTAAAAAATTTGGGAGTTAATCAAATTTGGGAGCTTAAGATGTATCGAAGAAGAAACGAGTTATGTTAAGCATTTAATGATGGACTCTACTCCTCATTCGAGGACGAAGGATCCTAAGCGGGGGAGAATATAAGGCCCCGAAAAATAAGCTACGGAATATATGGTTCCTTGGTGCCAAGGTAGGCTAATTTATTGTATTTTTAGACTTTTTGGTTTGAACAGTGTGTTGGGGAGATAAAATTGTTTTGACCTCGCAAAGCCACGTCTGTAGCATGGTAGACCGTGTTATATACCTTGTGAAGCTAGGTTGTAGCACGCTAGACCGTGCTATAGAGCTCGCATCGCAAGGTCTGCAGCGCGCTAGATCGTGTTACAGAGCTCACGAAGCTTGGTCTGTAGCCTGATCTAGATTTTGGAGGGTCCATTTTCCTATCCTTATAACCCAACCCTATCTTGATAAATAGACGTAAGGGACCAATTTTGAAGGGAATATCTGAGAATTTTAGAGAGAGGAAGGGCCCTAGAGTTAAAGGAGAAATCCCTACGCTAATTTTTCATCAAAATCTTGCTCAAGCCTTGAAATTCAACATGAAAACTCACAATTTCTTCATCTAAGAGGTAAGGTTCCATACCCTAGTTTTCAATTTCAAATTTTGGTCAAAGATGGTTGATTGGGAGCATGATTCTTGGGGTGTAAGAATATTATTTATACATGCATGTACCAATAAGGTTGATGGGAAGATTGTCGAGCTCAAATAAGTAAAGATTGGGTTGTGGAATGAAGGAAATCATGTAAAAGAAACTTGCACACCTAGTGTTTGATAAAAGGCTAAAATGAGCTAAAACCATGAATATCTTCCTAATTTTGTTCAATTTTGTTATGTCTCAAAATAGATTGGGATTGCTAGGATTTTAGGAACGTTGTAGTAATTTAGGGAAAGCTCAAAGGGCATGTTGGCTAAACTTCTCTCCTAGAATTGAATCCCATAATGTTCTTGTAAGTCCCGAGTTATTCATTATAAATTCACTATTCTGAATAAGCTTTGTGTCGGAAAGTATGTGTTCAAAATGTGTTCCAAACGCTCTTGTCATATTATGATATCATACGAGGATGTGTTCATGTATGGGATGTGTCTTATGATGTTAAGTCGTGTTTCGAATGACGGCTATTATGCCAAATTGTGTATGAAATTGCGATGTGCTTAAGACTCTTAATTACTCCATGATGAGCAAGAACATGAAATGTTCCAATGATCCGAGAACTTACAACCTTAAATGTAATGTTAATCATGTCGCTTTGACTTTATATATGGTTATCTGCATAATGATGTGTATGGAATCCTATGGATGGTCTATGAAACGCATAGCTATATTGTGTATTGAACCCTATGGAAGGTCTATGAAATGCATACGTGTATTATGTATGTAATTCTATGAACGGTCTATGAAACGCATATGTGTATTGTATATGAAATTCTTTGAACAGTCTATGAAATGCATAGGTGTATTGTATTTGTAATCATATGAACAGTCTATGAAACGCATAGGTGTATTGCATATGTAATCCTATGAACGGTCTATGAAATACATAGGTATATTGTATATGTAATCCTATGAATGGTCTATGAAACGTATATGTGTATTGTCTATGAAATCATATGAACGGTCTTTGAAACAAATAGGTGTATTGCATATGTAATCCTATGAACAGGCTATGAAACGCATAGGTGTATTGCATATGTAATCCTGTGAACGGTCTATGAAATGCATAGGTATATTGTATATGTAATCCTATGAATGGTCTATGAAACGCATAGGTGTATTTTCTATGAAATCCTATGAACGGTCTATGAAACACATAGGTGTATTGCATATGTAATCCTATGAACACTCTATGAAACACATAGGTATTGTATATGTAATCCTATGAACGGTATATGAAATGCATAGCTGTATTGTCTATGAAATAACGATCTATGAAACACATAGGTGTATTGCATATGTAATCCTATGAACGGGCTATGAAATGCATAGGTATATTGTGTATGTAATCCTATGAATGGTCTATGAAATGCATAGGTGTATTGTATATGAAATCTTATGAACGGTCTATGAAATGCATAGGTGTATTGTATATGTAATCCTATAGGTGTACGGTATGAATAAATACTATGGACGGTCTATGTGACGTATAGGTGTATAATATGATATGTGAACACTATGGACGGTCTATGAGACACGTAGGTGTATAATAGGATATGTGAACACTAAGGACGGTCTATGAAATATGTATGTGTAAAATAAGAGAGGAATATGGACGGTCTAGCGAGACACATTGTAACACAGACAATGGTTGCCACTTTCATTGGCCTTGTTTGTACATGTTGTTTCAATTGCATTATGTTATGTATTCTACGCATAATTCATATGGCTCAATTAATCCCAAAAGAAGTTAAGAATGATGTAAGTATAATAAGACTTGAAATTTGATTCTATGGGATGTTTCATAATTTCTTGATGTACTTTATTTGCATCTTATTTGAGTTACCGTATTCTCATATGCTTTTTTGTCTGCCTTACATGCGAGTACTATTCCACACGTACTCACGTCCCTTTTGCCAGGGGAGCTGCATCTTTTAGTGGATGCAGATATACTTCTACCGGATGATATGGATCTTTGATGGGGATCTTCTTCACTATTCAGCTTCTGGTGAGCCCGCTATAGTTCTTGTGGGTGTTTGGGTCTAGTTCATTTTATGTATTTAGGAATCTATTATCATATAAACTCCATGTACACTGGGGGTCATGTAATTAAATATTTGAGTTTTGTCATGTATTTATGTTCATAGTTATTTATGAGGCTACGCACCCATCACGAGAAAGATTGTAGGCCATTGTGCCAATATTCAATTTAAAAGTAATGATCTAATTATGTTATGGTATATCATGCATGAGTAATGATGATAGGTTGATGCAAATTAGGCTTGCTCGACTGGGTATACTCGGTTGAGCGCCGGTCGAGCTCCGCGAGGTCGAGGCATGACAGATCATAAGTGGGGGAGGATGTAAGGCCCCGTATAATTTCGCCAAGGAATTTGAAGTTTTGTGGTGCCGAGGTAGACTTATGTGTATGAAGGTAGTAGTTGATGGAACATTGCAGAAGAAGCCACTTCTGGCAGAGGCGAGCAGAAAAAAAGTTGAATTTCGAAGGTTGATGGACCGCTCGAGCTAGATGCTCCACTTCTGCCTCTACCACGCCGGCTTATGCCTGTGAACCTTGCCTAGGGGGCGTACTGATGATGATGAACCAGCTACTGATCCCGTTGGCTGAACTACACCTGCACCACCTCTCGTCGAACAATCTTTCATAACGTGGCCTGGATAACCACATGTATAACAAGCACCCAACCTCACAAGGCACTTCCCGGCATGCTGCTTACCACACAAAGTACATCGTGGCAAGGGCGGCATCGTTTGACTTGATGCATCCCTAAATTGAGAACTAGAGGCCCTAGAACTCTGACTGGGCCTTGAATATGTGGAGCGATCAAATCTCCTACCGGCAAACTGAGGGGGTGCACTAGCCGATGGCTGGGCTGGATACCTCGTGTACTGCTATCTTTGACCACCTCGAAACTCATTAGAAGGACCTGAAGATCTCGCTCATTTAATCTTGCCCTATCTTGCTCACGATTGGCCCTCTGCTTCTATTTACGCTCCTGTACACCCTAAGCAGGTGCGGCTCGAACTCTATCATGAACCGGTGAACCCGATCCTCCATCTTAGCTACAATAGTTGGAGCATACCTAGCTAAAGAATCAAACTGAAGGCTGTACTCCCGAACACTCATATTACCCTGCCGAATTGTCAAGAACCTATCAACTCTTGCCGTCTAAGCTGTGGTGGAAAATAATGACGAAGAAAAGCCTCTATAAACTTCTGCCATACTGCTGGAAGGGAATCCTCACCTCTGGGAAAAAAACTCCCAAGACTTGTCCAATTAACTGCAACATCCCTAAGTCTATAGGAAGCTATCTCAACTGACTCAGTCGCAGTAGCCTTAATTGCCCTCAAAGTCCTCTGCATCCTATTGATAAATACCTGAGGGTCCTCGTTTGGATATGCTCCAGTGAATACCAGATGGTCCAAATTAATACAATCACGAACCCTCACACTGATGGACCTATCTGCATAACTAATATCTACCTCCTGGCGCCGAGCCTGTGCAGCCACTTATCGAGTCAATAGCTGAATAGCATCTCTCATCTCTTGACCCGATGCATGTAGCAGAGGAGCTATGGGTACTGGAGCGGGCGCTGCAGCTGGTGCCCCTCGGATCTCCTTTGGAGAGGGCAGGGGTATGTGATGTCTGAGATGGAGTCCCACTCTAAGACTCTCCCTGAGCCCTGGTAACTCGTGGCACTCGATTCATTGTCTCATCAGCCACGGACTTGCCCTTCTAGGCTACTAAAGCCTTCTTAGGCATGGCCGAAAACATAACATATCGTTAGGAAAATAAATCCTTATATCCCACAATCTAAGATAAGAAGGGAAGATAACATCCTATATGTCATGCAACCTCCTGTTATAAGTGTTGGCACAACACACTCATAAAGAAGATTTTACTAGACACGATTTGCAGACAACCCTAGGGCAGAACTACTCTGATACCACTTCTGTCATTACCCAAACAAATGGGCCATGACAAGTGCCCGAGTCCTACCTGTCGAACACCTCTAAGCATACATCTAATATATAAACATGAAATAGGGGTAGGTTAGGCATAACATCTGTCAATAAACTGCTGAATCATGTGAATAACATACGTGAGGAAACATGCCCAACAGACATATATATATATGGAATGCGGTAGGGCGAGCTGACAAGGCTTCTATGGACAACTATATTTCAAAATAGAAGCCGAAAATTCCACACAATATCCAACTATATATGACTATCTACAGACCTCTAATAGAGTGTGCAACTGTATAAAGGACGGTACTGGGCCCATCATACCCATATATTTATACAAAATATCGTACTAAAATGCAATAGCAGCTCAGAATCAAATAGATCATACCAACTCTCGCTGAGTAAGGATTCTAAGAAAGGGGGACTGTAAGCCTTTCTACCTACACCTACGGGCATGAAACACAAGCCCCCAAGCAATAAAAAACATAAAAGAAACATGGAGTAAAATACTTAACATGTGAGTCTGAATAACTCGGGTGAATTTTGAAATATTTATAATGTCATGCATATGCGTATAAATGTCATATCATGCATAGGTATGTGCGTATATAACATCATCAAGCCTTCGAGGGCATCCCATCATGCCATCTCAGCCTCAGTGGGCAAGTTCATCAACTTATGCAATCTGATCCAATGGTGGTGCATATATAACGCCATAACCCTTCCCCATACCCCATATACATGTAATGTACGTGTATATAACTCCATCTGGTCATGGGTCAATGTAAATGTATAAATGAATGCAATGCATAAGAAATAAGTCAATAAGATCTCTTGGAATGCCATAAGATCAATATGCCTTCGGTTACTATCACTAAATAATCTTTATTAACTTAAAATTTTATGATATCCATGAACAGACGATATGATAGTAGGACATATGGGGAATCAAGAACATAGGCAACCTTAGTACTTCTAATAATAGAATCATTTGTGAAAATTGTGTGCTTGCTTGTTTCGTTGTATCATATGGATCATGCTAAAAGGAAAGAAAGGATAGCCATAACACACCTCAAGTGATCAATGCAACTCAGCAACAAGCTTATGACAACTAGTGCGCTAAGGCTATAACAATGAAATGCATGTACAACTTAGATGGCACTAGTATATCATGTATCTCAAATGATAACTTGATTCTAAAATAAAACGGGCTGCATTTCCCCTGATTTTACTGCTCCCTCAAGCCTACTATAGGCGAGTTACAAACACAATACTCAGCAACTCAAAAACAACCTAACTATAGCTCGGGACCATTAATACAACAAAAACCCCAAATATACCATAACACACCCAGTCAACAAGTTATCAAGCAGCCTAAAACTACTACGACAAGCGACCAGGCCACTACCCTACCACATGTGGTGTTTCTCCATGCCCATTATCCTTCTAAAATCCATAAATCAGCAACACAAGAGGCAAACACGAGTGGACTACAAAACAGTCCACTAAAAGTGGAATAAATCGAAGTCATGGCTTTCGATCACCATCCCGTGAGTTCTAACTATTAGGAAACAAATTTATCAACCTTATTTGATATTTAAAATCCTAAATACAGAATTAGGCATTTTCTTAAAAATTAAGCACCTTCCAAAACTCAAACTATAAAGAAAAAAGAGAGGCAGTGTAATGATACTTACGTCGTGTTCTAATGCTATTGCTTCTTGATTTCGTACCCGAGATGTTAATCTTCTCTGAAACCGTTGTGGAGAGCTTAAGATATGTTTATGGGGGTTCTCTTTTTGCGTTCTATGAAAAATGAAAAGAATGATGACTTAAGACCTATATATATCCAATTTTGAAAATCAAATAGGTGCTAGCTTGGCACCCTAGCATTGGCCCTTCTTCAGACCCTCATATCTTTTTATCTGGATGTTGTATAAATAAATAGTTAAGAGCTTTGGAAACTAAATTCCAAGTCCTTAAAATTGGTATATAATATGTCCCAAATAATACTTCATATAACAAACGAAATGCGTAGCTCAAAAAGTTTCATTAAAAAGCAAATCCTTAGTCGGTTTTTTCGCAACTTAAATTTGATTTTTCCTAAACTTTATATCTTATATCTAAACATTAGCTATAGTCATATTATGACTTTAAAATCATTTAAATCATGATAAAAAGTCTCATATTCATTATACGTCACCTTGGGACTCACAGGGTGTAACAGTTATCTACAAAGGTATGTTAAGGCTAAACCTTTCCTTCATTTTGGCATGATCCTGTACCTTCATGTGTTTGATAATGAGGCATAAAGAGAAGTTCCTATCCCTGAATTTATGTACATTATCCTAGTCCCATAAGTTATCATATTCTCCCTTATCGGGACTTTATATTTAGTTAAGTAATGTCTTCTTTTAGTCAAGAGAGCAAAAGGGGTGTGTGTGTGTATAGTATTACAGTATTTTCACCACAATCGAGCTATACTCGGTGCGGAGGCCCCTATTGGGCAACCTCATATAAGATCGTAAGTAATATACTGAGCCTACTGTGGCCGAGCACCTATGAGCGAGCCCAAAATGGCCGAGATATAGAGTCTAGTATGGTCGAGCGCCTATGAGCGAGCCTACTATGGTAGAGTAGTTACACATACTGAGCTTTATAGGGGCGAACGACTATTTTACTTACTATATTGAGAGAGTTGAGTCAGTATCAGCAGGTAAGCATATCTTCACATTATCTTTAACTCCCATTTACTTTCAATTATAATGTTATCAGCTCTGTTTCAGCTTTCTATTATTCCATTGCCGTACATACTTGCTACATTATTTCGTACTAACGTCCCTTTTGTTAGGAATGGTACATTTCATGCCTACAGGTCATGATAGACAGCTTGATAGACCTTCCTAGTAGACAGAGCCAAACATCTGCTTGGTTTTTAAGCTCCACTTCCTTGGAGTTACCAGGTCTAGACCGTGGAGTCCATTTTATATATACAAGTTTGACGGGTAGGTTGAGGCCCTGTCCCGACCATGATATAGTTCAGTTATCGCAGAGGCTTGTAGACGAGTCCTGTGTATTTTTTATATCAGTATTGTTTTCTTGTCAGCCTTGTGTACATATTCAGTTTTGTATTGCTGGTTGTAGACGTTCATGGCGGCCTTATCGGCCTGCACAACTATGTATATGAGTTTTTGGGTATGTTTACCCCTCATATGGGAAATACATTATTTTCATATGATTTAAAATATGGCCCCGCCGGCCTTGATTGGTATTGTCAGCTCACAGGGAGGTCGCATCGGCATAAGTTGAGGGTTATTCCTCAAGAGTTCATAATTACAAAGTGGTACCCTCGGGTCGAATATGGCACCGGATTTCGGATACGCCTCCCCGTGTTTGGGGCATGACGAACCTGGTATCAGAGCATTTCTATCCTAGGGAGTTTACAAGCCATTTCTAGTAGAGTCATGTTTATAGATGTGTTGTGCACCACATTGTATAAACATGAATCTACAAGGCATTTATGACTCTATTACCCTTCTTTCAAATCCATATCGTGCTATAGAGCTGAGTCATAAGAGTTCAAGCCAAGACTTATTTTTGCTAATGATATAGAGATGCTTTCAATTGAAATATTATAGCTAGTTAGAGGGCTAACACAACAGTAGGTAAGGGCATTAGTAGAAAGAGAATTCTTGACGGCGTGGCCCTGTTTGAGCCCCTATTATAGCGTACATTCCAAATGTGCAAATTTCCAGTTTAACACCCTAAGATGGAAATATCAAACACAGCCCGCGGATAGCAGACCATAGGAATCAGAAGGTAAAAGTATAAGTATTAATAGGTAAAAGAAGCAAGGTGAAGAAGGGTATGAGATACCCAGTTATTTGGGATTATATGTATTTACAATGCAAGAAGAGAAATATAAGCATTCTAAGTTACCTTCAAAGTAACAGAGGTATGTACAATTGGCCACATCCATCTCAATTATGCCCTATGGGAGCTAAAAAATATAGTTTAAGAGAAGGATGTGATATCAGGATCCAGCTGGGGTTAGAGTAACCCAAAATTGTGGATGAATTCTTACCATCAGTCGACATATCAGAAGAATATTGCAAATATTGTAATAGTTCTCCTTGTGATACACCTAGATGGTGCACTCTATAATAGTACAGACAGACATGAATACTAGAACATTTAGAAATTCAGAAGAAATGTAGTGGAATCCTAGAAGGGATAAATATTAACCTTAGTATGACTCCTGCCCCTAGTTAAAAGGAAATATTAGGCGACCCGAAGAGCCAGTGAGATGGAGCAAGTGGGAGAAAAAAGTTAAAAGAATGTTTTGTTGATATTTTCAAAATAAGGTAATAGACAATGATATTAGTAGGAGAATAAGGAGAGAGTAAATGAAGCATTACGAGTAAGATGTGATAAAAGGGTGATAGCGGTAAATCATAATATGATGGGATGACATAGTCCATAGTCAAGTAAAGGAAAAGACAAGAGGGACATATCGTTTGACTATAATAGAGCATATGCCATAAAGTCATATCCTTATTTCGAGAAATAAGCTGGTGACTCCAGCATGATTACCAGAAGGAAAAGTTAGACCACCGGAGTTATAGAAATTAGTATCGGCTAGTGAACAAGATAAACTGAACATGAATAAGGGATCAAAAGACTTGATAATAGTCGATACCGTGGATTCAGAGATTGCGTTCCGACAATAGTAGAATGCACGACAGAAGAATAATTTTTAAGGGTCATTCAGGAAGACGCTTCCTTAAAGCAAGTACTGTGAGCGGAGTTATGCTTAAGGGACTAAGTGTGCCAGTTACACTAGATGTCACTCTCGTGCGTTAGAAATTCAGTTATCCTTGGTACATAAGGGTTTCCACAAGGTGAGTAACAATCTGCGAAGATGTGAAAAGACGCCAAAGATGAAGAGGTAAAATATTTATAGATAATATTCATATAAAAAAGTGTTAGTACTCCCTTAAAGGGGGTAAGATCGTGTGATATGGTATTAAGTTGGAGTTCAGTGGTTTAGGTGACTATGGATTAGTAAAGGAAGAATGCGATAAAAAAGTGAAGGGAATGATAATGCATTTATTCAGATCCTACAGATATGTTACGACTCCAGAATATTATGCAAGCACGACGCCGGGGAGAGGCTATAAGGGTTCCGCCTAGGATTTTATTGATAAATAAGTGCGAATGAACACTTGATACATAAGGAGCTAGTGCGAGAGGTAAGTTACAACAAAGGAAATAACCCAAGAGAGATTACCCCGAATATAGATATAAGAATGGACTAACAAGTAGTTAGTAGCTGATTCTAGAAGTGTCTAGTTACGACTACACAAGAAGATAAATCAGTAGATCGTGCAAGATAAACATAGTGAACCCCAACTTAGGGAATCTAGTCTCGCAGATACGACATCGTATTCCTTCAGAAATATTCATATAGGAGTTGAGGTAGTTATAGGTACCGTATAAGTGTTACAGAAAAAAAAAGAGTGCCACGGGGGAGACAATCAAAATTTTAGTTGAGAAGTAACCCTACGAGCACAATGGCACGAAAGTAACTATGGATAAATATAGGTAAGTAAGAACATCAAAAGTTCCATTGGGTATATGATGTAAAAAGATCACAGCTTTACACGAGTCATATGGTCTCCTCTAAGTGCTGCAACGAAAGACTAGCTGAGGAAATAAGGAAAAAGGCTTCAACATAAGCATAGTGACCTAAAGAAGAAATGATCTTTTAACAATAGTCTCACGACAATATTGTATGCACTCCATAAGAAAGTGGCACCTATCGTGAATAAGGAACGGGGAGTAAAATCCAAAGTAATATTCGAGATCATATGAGTTACACAAAATTCCAGTATGTGTGGTCAGTAAGATAAGTCAAGTAGTTATGCAACAAGTGGTAGAACGACCAGGAAAAGTAATTGCTTACTTTTAAAAACAGCTGAGAAGGCATGAATGGAATTAATAGATCTATGACCCATAGTTAGTAACATTATGGCCGCACTTAAGATTTCATAGTATTATCCCTGAAACATATATGTTGACATTCTTACAGTTATAAGAGTCTTTGGTATAAGTTAAAAGAACAAATTGAGTCCACGTCAATTACAACCGTTTGAATTGTTAGAAGATTATAACATGGATGTTCCTTCGCGTCCACGAAAGGCTAAGGTAATAGCTAATACCCTGAGCCATAGATTTGCAAACAACTTGAGCCTACACAAAGACTGAGAGAGAAGAGGAAGCTCGAGAGTTACAATTGCTAAGTAAATCAGGAGTCCGATTATTAGACCTAGATGATTATAGCAAATCGTGACTCAGAACATTGCAGAATCAAATTGATAATAGAGGTACAAGAGAGATAGTAAAACAACCATATTCTATAATAGCTGTATGATAAAGCTAGTTAGAAGAGTACGTCCTTATACGAAGTGAGTATGAAGCTCCCACCGGATTGTGTATGCACCAAAGGTGCATGTATTATAGTAGAGCTTTAAGGTGTGGACGTGAATTCCACATATGTAGAAGGGAGGTTATGAAAGCAATAGAAGATACAATGCATGATTTAAAGGTAAGAAAGGTAAAGGTAAAGAAGGTACGAGATACTAAAATGCAGAATGATGTGAATAGTCCAGACTTCAGACAGAGGGCTAGAAGCGCCGTGATTCAGTATCCACAACTGATAGTGGTGTCGTCAGTGGCATATATTCCAGGCTATCGTTTCCAGATACCGAGAGGTCTAGATAAGAAAGTAAAGAAGAGTTAGAGACATTGTGATGTCTCGCTTGAGGTTTCAGAATAACATAAGAAAAACTATGGTTCTAGCAAGTTAAAGGAAGGTTGTGAGTAGTATAAATAGGTATGTGTAGGTCGTAAGCTAAAGTATGGTAAAGCGCCAAGGTTTAGGTAGACAGAAGTAAGGACAAGAAAAGGTGAGTGAGAAGGTGACGAGAATAGGTAAGCCCTCGGGATTAAACCCATCAAAACAAGAGAGCTGGTGGTTTTTGTAAGTTATAGAAAGCTCAGTATAGCCTGAATGAACTTGGACTAGTTTAAAACTAGGAACATGTAGACGAGACAAAATGCTATGTTGGTAGTAGAATAAGGGGTGTAATTGTGATAGATAAGAGGCTGATGTTCAAGCCATTGATTGAGTAATGATTTAAAGAAAAGGGATTTGATGAATTGTACATGATTATAATACCCCCCCCCCCC